>CANUEZ040000142.1:14857500-14982500 GCA_948099385.1 Fasciola hepatica | reverse complement strand
TTATCAGGGCTTCTCAACGGTTTGCTGAACAATTACGATAAATGAGATAGCACCCTTTAGGCTCTGGTTCTGAGCAGTAACAAACTAGTTGCCGCACAGCGATCGACTCCCGTGATGGATGACTTCTCTGTAGGATCCTAAGTACAATGAAGGCATTCCGTCACGAACAACCTACCGAACTTTACTAATGTGTGTACATGCGTAGCAGGAGATTAGATCCGTATAATATGACTCGTTATACAGTATCAACTCTCAACTCGTCACTGAAAACCATGGAAACACAAGGAAGCAACAGCTGTGCAATGCTTCGATGGTTTTCATTGGTGAGTTGGACATTGATACGGCTTGATGAATCATATTATAAAAATCTATTCTCCTGCCACTCATATACAAACGATACTTAACTCGGTTACTACCCAGTTGCCTGACTTGGTAAATAAAAGGAGATCAAGAAACTTTTGAGATATTTGTAGTACATGTGATCTGAACTGATAAAGATGAAATTTAGACATACCATAATGACCAAATTGCCGGAATGGGATCAGCAGTTGGCAACATTTTCCTCGTCGTTGGATTCGAATGAGTGATCAATCTCCAAAACGCGGTATCCTACAAATCATTACCTTTCCCTTTCCATCATAAAATCACCATCCCACGGGAAAATTTCACCTCATAATTAATCGTAAAAAGTGATAGATTAAACCATTAGCCACGGAGTATTCCCAAAACAGGTCGAAAAAGCTACTCAGAATAGACGGTGCAACAAATTGTGGGCCCTAATTCAAGCTACTGAGTCATTTAAGTAACCAGATAAACAGACGTGATTTACACCAATCATACGACAAACAGCATGCTGATTGGTTCAGTGTGTACACACGTGGTTGTGTGATTGCTTTTGAAGACCTAAAGAGAGCAATGTAAAATCATTTTGCACGACAACGACAACAGCAACAAACAGTGGCACTGACTAACCCCGTGTACCCGTACGGAATAGCTTGGTGAAACGCGAGTATTTTGTCTGATGGGTTCCAACGAAACAGCACCGATTGTTAAGGAACGGAAACGCGGATGTAACGATTTGTGCGAGGACTACGGTGAGGCTGTGCGTTTTGGTGTGTTTCGGAAAAAACCACTATCGGCTGATCTGGAAAAGCTGCTCAGTACACCTCTGAAACGATGTTTGAACACATTCGATTTGATCTCTTATGGACTGGGTAAGTTTAATGTTCAGTATGGTAAAAATGAGTTGTTTTTGATATTTCTAAAAACCTAAGATCTTGAGCATTACAACTGAGACTCATTGCCCGCACTTTTCCATCACCTAGGATGCCATTTTCATGTTTGCCTTGAGGTCGGTGGTCAAAGACAGAACCCCAATAATGGATGAATAATTTTGGCTTGGTTTTGTTGAATTTAAAGCAATTGTTTTCTCAACTCACCTCACAGTAATGGTCCGTGTAGTCAATATCAGTAATTTAAACCATCTGTTATCCATTATTAGTTTCTTAGATTCTGATTTTTCTCTGAAAACCCAATAGCAAGTAGCAAAAGAACGTAAGTCCACTCATTTGAGTAAGAGAATGACCAAAACAGCCTAGTAATTTTATATATCTGTATCAAACTGACTTAGTAACCTCATAGCCTATTGTCCATGAATCGAAAGTGACTAACTGGCTTAAATCAGTTTCATGTCATTCGATGTATGAGTGTGAATACCCATCATTCATACTTAAGATGTTGCTCTACCAGTTAACTATTCGTGGATTTTATTGCTGATGATATGACCAACGGGCTCGTTTGAACATGTCTTTAAAAAAAAAACTTCTGGCTGTTTAAAAGTAATACGTGTACCTTACTCTTAAATAAAACATATGGGTCATGCAGTTTTCAAAACCATTTTACCACACTACAAAGTACGATTATTAGAAACTTCTGTGGCATCAGCTGAGTTATTTTTTCGCTCTGTAATTCATTTCAGTTGTGTATTTCAGTTCACTTCAGTTCAGTTTGCACAGGACTTTGTGTGGCTAGAGCCAATCGTGTGTCCATATAGTTGTGCTGTCGTCGCGTTTCCGTAGCTCCCAACACTGTGCGATTTTCTTTTTCTGAAAGGCAGAAATTTCTTGCAATATCAACCCTGGGAGAGAAAGGTGGAAACAATGAGTAAATTGCGTCTGACCCTAAAAACTGCCTAACATTATTCGGGGTATACTGCCATCCAACACTTGTCTACTATCACTGTCGTGATATTTATGACCTCCTCCGGGAGCTTATTCCAATAGGGTAACACTTTATTCGAGAAGTAATTTGCCCTTATTTGGAGCCTTGAAAGATTTCTTTGTAACCTAAGGCTGTGCCCCCTTGTGCCTCTCTCTGTGATCGGAGAGAAAAGGTCTTCTCGACTTATGCCTGGCAATCCCTTCATCACCTTGAAGGTTTCTATCAAATCCCAGAGAACGCGCCGCCTTTTCATCGAGAACAGATCCAGGGCACGGAGAGGCTCTGTGTAGCTAACCCCCCCCCCCCCCCCCCCCCCTTGTCCAGTCACCATTCTAGTGGCTAGCCCTTGCACTTTCTCCAGATAGTCCATATCCTTCTGGAAGTACGGTGCCCAGGCTTGCATGCAGTGCTCCATGCGCGGACTAACTATGACTTGGTATGCCGGAACGAAAATCTCCGGCTTTCTACATGACATGATGGATCTAACTCTAAAGAGTTCTCTCCTGGCCATATTGGCTGCTGCGATGCACTGCTTCGACGGCTTGAAGCTGTCGTCTAATATAACGTCCAAGTCTTTGACCTGAGAGACCACTTGCAACGACCCCACACTATTCCCACTGGCCCCTGTATTTGTGATCAAGCATTGGCACTTGGTGAGGTTTAGTGGAAGGTCCAATTCGCGTGACCAGTTTTGTACTGCTAACCCGTCAAGTTCTATATCTACTCCACCTATCTTGACGTCATCGGCAAATAAAAAGGTGGGGTTTTTAGACTCACTTGCTAGGTCGTTCATTGAAGATGGGGAAGAGCACAGGGGTGAGCACCGAGCCCTATGGCACCCCACTAGTTACACATCCCGGTTTTGAGACACGACTACCCAACTTGTTATCCGAATAAGTAGCAAAATATGATAACGACTCATACGTCGACTTATGTTACTGTTCTTGTGGAACAATTTCAACGGGTGGTTCAGAATCCGCAATCACTACGAGTTTCAGCGCCCATTGAAACCAGAGACCTTAAGCCTAAGATTGAAAGCTGTGAAGTTCAGAAGACTCGGATAAATTTGATATGTCAACGAGAGAACAAAGCACTAATAGGCTTCAGAATTCCGTGCTCATTTCCGCTAGTCAGTAACATACACTATCCCATTCTTATCATTGTAAGCTTTTACTGAACGGAAGAAATATTTGAGTGGGTCCATAGTATTGCAATGAGGGGCGTTATTGTAACACTGTAATGATGTTCAATGGGTGTGCTGTTCTTTGCACACATCTTTGTGCAGCGTCTTGTTCTGACTCGTGTACATTCATTGCCATATGGGACTAGGCCTTCGCCTGACTCGCTGTTTAGCATAATCAGTTGGGATTCTATATAACTATAATTCCTTTGGTCATATCTGATGGTCATATATTCCTGTTTCCCCATATATGTGCAACTGACACCAGTGTCCCGGCGTTGTATCGCATCCACTTGGTATTCACACCCTTGCACGAAATAAAGCATTGTTATGATCTATAGAAACGAGGTTAGAAGATACTTTCTTCATCGTATTGAGAACTTAAATGATGTACCTCTTCAGGTCCGTGATATTTGGTTTATAATCATTTTATCAGATAATTTAGCGTTCCTATATTGAAGGAGGCCTGTCACCTCTGTCTTTTTCACAATTCTTTGGACTACGTCTGAAGGTTCTATGGTGTGAATGGTAACAATAAAAATACTGGCACCAGTCTGATAAACAAAGTCAGAAGTCATTTAGGCTAACCTCCTACTAAGAACGCATAGTAAGGGTCCTATGGTGTAATGTGTTGAATGCCTGTGAAATGAACGCTAAGTCTCGGATATGTTGATTCCAAAGTGAATTGTTGACTTTTAGGTCAAGTTGATCGAGTGTGATCTCGGAGAAATCCCCTGTTTCCATAACTGTTCAGGTTTGCTGTATTTGAACGAAAACCGAAGCGAACGTTTTTTTAATATTTCATTTTTTTCTCGACTCGTCCTCATGGTCATGTCAATCATAACATCCATGGGGAATAAAAATAATGGAAAATTTTCATGGAATCAATGAGGCACTTGGGTTTCTCGATTCTAAACAGTGAAAAATTACGAAACGTAATTAAACGCTAAGAAAATCTATCTGAAAATGAGGGTTAATATTGGTGATCCAGGTTAGCAATTGGTAAGAGCTATTTCATTACCAATAACGAAGAAAAGATCGCGGTACCATTTGTTTATTGCTTGACTTTCATAAGAAGTTTCTAGCGTACACAAGGTAAATCGGAGCTGAAAATTTACACCAGTGGTATAGTTAAATGATTATAAGTTGACTGTATCCAACCTCCACCAGTGTAGACAACCTGGATATCTTCAGCAACCTTCCCTGAGTCAGGTTTTTAACTCACCTATGCGGAACCTTTGTCTAATAATGGATACTTTCAGTAGAAAACATGCTGGGTCGGAGTGATTTTGGAGACAGAATGTGCTAGAAAAAAGCACGCGGTGCAAACAGGAATCACCAGTCTTCATTGATACGGAAATCAATCACCCACGGGTTTACAAATGAAATGAAACTAACTGCGTTTGCGCTCTGAAGTATGACGCGTGTGAGTGTTTGACGATACTGACGAATCATATAGAGACCAGACCCCGGATTAGAAAGTTGTAAAACTCCCGAAATCTTTAAGTAAGTTGTTCGGATTCCTTCTTGTTCTAAATTTCGTTTCACTGAATTCGTCATTCCTTTGTTCTATAGTCTCCGTTTTGAGTTGATGAGAAATCTCAACAGTGATGCTTAAATCTAAAGAAATCTGACAATGGAATAGCACATATAAGTCTTCTGCCAAAATCTTAATCGATCTTTGGGGAAGACTGTGTTGCAGACGACTGACAGTCTCAAATGTGAATGAAAACTCTAGACAACGGGGCCTGCTTCAACAGGTCATTGATTTGTCACAACATGCGCCTAATGGTAATCCGTACTCATCACTCGGCATTATCACACCATGCGTGCGCGACAGGCATACGAGGATATGGTGAGTGTGGTTAATCTTGCGGCGCTGCGAAAAAAACATCAGCCTTGAAGCAAGGTATTCCATGTTTGACTTTGAAATTTAAAAGAAACAATAAAGCACAAATGGACGAATTCACTACATCTCAAATTGATGTTTGCAGTAGAACAAAGTGCCCACGAGAGTCCATGGGGAACAAAAATAGACAGCAAGACAAAACAAGATAGTTACCATGACACAGACAAACGAACAAACAGTTTTTCCCTGAAGACAGTTGGGTTTCCATGCAATAGATGAAAATCTTTTGTCGGAAAATTCCCAATGAACACATTTGGAGAACACAGTTTGGCGAACAAGCTCGTTTTCAGTGATTCATAATCATGCCATCACATCACAATATATTACGACAAGTCAAAGAGTTGAACCGATTAGATAAATGGGAAGTGACAAAATTAATAGTGAAAGGGGTGGGGAAGGGGAAGAAAACAAATGTAATCCGGGCTTAAATCAAAACCGGATGTGTATTGTTTTTCTCGTGTATTTTCAGTTCTTATCTGTTCTATGGCCTGTTGTAGGGTGGACGGAGGGCCAGGGAAGCTTAAGGGCACATACAAATTGTTTTTGAGCGCATAGAGGGGGGTTGTGGAGACGGATGCTGATGGCCTCAGCTGCGGCTAGCATGCGACACTTTGCCGGTCTTGATTGCCGACCCCGAACCTTATACAGCGCACGGAAGGCCTCAGCCACGTTTACTGCGTGATTAGTCTGGGCAAGGTGTGAAACGACAGCGCTAGTGAGTGACTTAACTGCTCCAGTGTTCAACCATGCAGGGTGGTGTTCGCTGATGCGTTCAGACAAACGCCTGGTCGTGCGGCCGATATACGTTGTTCCACAGGAACAAGTGAATGAATAAACACAAAATGAGGCTGCAGAATCAGGCACTTTGTCTTTCAACCGCAAAAGCACTACCGGCCGGGATTCGAACAGAACCCGGAGCTTAGCTGCGTAGAAAGTTTTGCTGATTACCCCTGACAATCTTCTCTGCACAGTCTCTGCCAACGTATCACCCTTGAATGGCAAAGAGATGTATATCGGCTTTCTTTCCACCCCAAACTTCCTTGGGGTTTCCACTTTAACTCGCATTATCTTCTCAACTAGCCGGTCCGGGTAGCCGTTTTGGATGAAGGTTGTTCGCACCGTTTGCAGCTCTTCCTCAACGGTGTCCTACGAACATATTCTTCTTGCCCTGTTTGTGAGGCATGCGGAATGAATGTATTGTCCATTCCAAGTTGCCTTTCTATGTACCGACCGGCTGATTGAGCCGTCTTCAAGGCGGTTCATCCGAACGTCAAGGAAGGCGATTGTATTATCTGACTCTGTTTCCATTGTGGAATGTAAGTTTGTGTGAGCTGAGTTAAAGCTGTCCAACAGTTGGCTTATGTGTTCTGATGAGTTGATAACAGAAAATGTCACCTACGTAGCGTTTGTATACAATACAGTTTTGAATTGTAGATTCAAGTGGGCCATTTTCTAACTTTGCCATAAAGACATCCGCAAGTTGTGGTCCGAGTGGGGAGCCCATTGCTACCCCATCCTTTTGACGATAGATCTGGTTGTTAAATTTAAACTGAATGTAGTATGTGCAGAAAAATAGCAACTGTTTCAGATCTTCTAGGGGTATGCCTGTCTCAATTGTGTTCCTTTCAATGTAGTCACATAGGTAATCGATAGTTTCACCTATTGGGACGCTGGTAAAAAGTGAACTGACGTCTAATGAAAACATCCGACAGCCTTTCACGCTTAGGTCTTTCACGCAGTTTACGAATTCGAATGTGTCTTTGAGGCTGTGATTCGACATTGCCTGTCTTACCGGTTCCAGCAACCTTGCCAACCATTTAGCCACCGCATGGTATGGTGAATTACACATGTCGAGGATAGGTCTTAATGGGACTCCACTTTTATGTGTTTTCGGTAACCCGTACAACCTGGGAATGGTTGTTTCCGTAGGGCGTATCCGTTCAAATGTGGCCGAGTCTATCATATCTCTTTGTTTCAAACGTCGCAGCAAGTTGGATAGAGACTTCTCCACTTGTTGTGTCTTGTCTTTTTCTGTGACCATTTTCGCGAATTTAGATGTTTCATTCAAAATGGTATCCATTTTCTCAATATAGTCTGACCTGTTGAGAAGCACTATACCCGTCCCCTTGTCCGGCTTCGATATGATGACATCGCTATTCTTTTTCAGTTCTCTTAATCGTTGTTTTCTTCCCCTCCCCCACCCCCCTTTCATTATTAATTTTGTCACTTCCCATTTATCTAATCGGTTCAACTCTTTGACTTGTCGTAATATATTGTGATGTGATGGCATGATTATGAATCACTGAAAACGAGCTTGTTCGCCAAACTGTGTTCTCCAGATGAAAATCTCTTCGGCAAATATCATTTTCTTGTTCCCTGATGCGTAGCTTACAAGATCATAGTGTTTTGGTCGATTTAGTTTTGCCTCATCAAAAGATAAAAAGCTACGGCCGGTGACTGAGTCCTATGGTTTTCGACCTTGTAACTTTTCTTTCGTACCAGTATTTATTGTATGATCCAACGGTGAATCCAGTTTGACTTATTTTCTGTCATCAAACTGGGCTACAGTCACCCATCGAGGTGCTTCCACAATCAGACTAAATCAGGGTAGGTGGGCAGTGGTAGGAAAATTTAACGAAGTGAACGACTATTCTGAGCTTTCGAGTACTAACTCTGATGTCGTCCGAATATTCCCACAGGGCACAACAACAAAAAGTGGCGAACAAGCTCGTTTTCAGTGATTCGTAATCATGCCATTACATCACATTTTATATGAACAGTGTTAGGTGAACAAGACAGAAATCAAGATAAGGTGATGAGTCAAAATTTAAGTGGGGGAGAGGGGATCAAATAACACATGCTTGACCTCGATCCATCTCTGGACCGTGAATGGGTGTCTACGGTGTCATTAGTCGGATCAACGGATCTGTGGTTAGTTTGTGGGTAAGGGGTGAGCCCATGAAGCCTTAGCGCTTGCACGAGCTGGTTTTGGGCGCACAACGGGGGATTGTAGAGACGAATGCATACCGCTTCCGCTGTTGCTAGAACACGGCACTTCACCAGTCTTGATTGCCCACTTCTGACTTTGTAGATTGGCCGGAATGCTTTGGTCACATTCACTGAGTGGTTAGACTGAACAAGGTGTGAACACACAGCGCTCGTAATTACCTTGATTGCTCCAGTGTTCAACCAAGCTGGGTGGTGTTCACGGACTCGTTCGGATAAGTGTCTGGTCGTACGGCCAATGTACGTTGTCCCACAGGAACAAGTAAAGGAGTACACACGGAATGAGGCCATAGAATCTGACACTTTATTCTTTAATCGTAAATACACACACCGCTTTGATGTAAATACAATATGAAGCTTTGCCGTGTAAAATGTTTTGTCCACGGCTCCTGATAATCTGCGATGCATAATATCCGCTGGGATATCACCTTTGAACGGCAGGCGGATGTATACTGACATCTTTGGGACAACTGTGGTTTTCGCTCTTTCCTCCACTTGTCGCATTGTCTTATCAATAAAACGATCCGGATATCCGTTTTTCAGGAACACATTGCGTAGAGAACAAAGTTCGTTGTCCAGTGTGTTCTCAGTACAAATTTTGCGCGCTCTATTAATCAGGCAACGGATTAAGTTGCGCTTAAATTGGAGTGGCACGAAACTTTCGAGATGAATGTACTGCCCATTCCATGTTGCTTTCCTGTGCACTGGTCGTTGAGCTGATCCATCCACTCGCCGGCTTAGGCGAACATCATGAAAAAAGGCTATTTCATTGTTTGCCTCTTTTCCATCGTAAACTGGATGTTAGGATGGGCTGTGTTGAACGTGTTTAACATAAAGTTTATGCCCATTTGATATTTGATCCCCTCTCCCCCACTTAAATTTTGACTCATCGCCCTATCTTGATTTCTGTCTTGTTCACCTAACACTGTTCATATAAAACTCTGATGTCACTTGTGCAGTGTCCCGGATCCAATCAGTGAAATAAAGGCACGCTTTTACGGCTGAACGTGTATACACTAGAAACGTACGGCAAACACAAGAACAAGCAAGCACATGAAGACGCAAACATGTATGCAAGTGCGTGAGTCGACGACGTATGCAGTCGAAAGTGTAGGACAGCTGTACAATCAGATGAAGCTGCGCAAGGTCGTGCAACACGTGATACAATCTGGTTGGTCAGTACTGTCAGGGACGAACCACGACAAACGTCAACTGTGTACATGCGTGCACGACTGTAAGCGTGTGTCCATGATTGCATGAGATTCAGATCGCGCATGCGTGCGTGAGCGCATGACCGTTCAAGACGAACACGACAATTTGACCTGTGACCGCTGAGGCGAGTTGCCGTGACAGGCGACATCATCGGTCTTGACCGGAGGACCGAATGAATCCACCGGGGATACCACGGCATTCATGGTTTGTGGTCACTTGTATCCTATTTGCGACACAAATGGATACGAGTATGTACTGTCGGGGTCTCTGTTAGATAGGACAGCTGTAGAATAATGCTATCCTTTGTACATAACCTCTTCAGTGATTCATAAGCGAGACCAGATTTCTATTTCAAAGACAAAAATTTCCCAAACTTCTTGTTTTCCTGTCGAACTGTTCTTTAAATAGGCATATCCAGATGGTCCTCCACTCTCTTTCTCCCCCCCCCCTCCCCCCCTTCCTCCCCTCTCTCTATCTCCTCTCCACGGGTCATAATGAAAGGTACAGTCTATCGATGTGGTCGATGGTTGCGGTTGGAGTATAACTAACCTATCATTTATAAGGCGATAAATGAGTTGGGACATTGTTTCGCCTCATTAAGATCGGTCACGAACAAATGTGCTAGTGTGGGTCCCGTTCACCTACTCCACCAGTCTTTTGGTACTTCCGTCTCTGAGAACGTTTAGGTCGTGCAAGACAAAGATGAATTATCGGGATGCCAATAGTAAATGGGTGGCAAATAATGCGTAATGACTCATAACGGAAGGGACATAGTTTAAACGGCCTGAGTAAGTTGGTAATCATCGATTCATCTTCAAATTCATAAAGCCATAACTACTGATAGTTTGCCACATCAAAAGAAATGACGGTACTCGATCAATCTTGTGCTGCGTGAATAACAGATGTCTTGCAAATAGAGTATAGCAACGACATTTTGTCTAGTTCGTTGTTTGCACTGCCATCGTCCCGTCAGCGACTGACCTCAAGTTGAACCCAGTCTGAGACGCTCGGCCGCTTCGTCTTATATTTGTCTTTCCGGTCTACCGTTAAGTTATACCTCTTCACATGAGGGTTTCCAAATAGCATTTGATGCGGGTAGAGCAAAAGCTTAAAATCAAAAAAGCGCTCCGAATGAATTCGGCGAGAACGACTGCTTTACGCTCTTTTGATTCTGATCAAAAATCAACAGTTATACTCGACGTGGGCGCAACTTAGCACTGCCAAGAACGTTTGACCCCGCTAACGTTGTATTTAGCGGCCCCAAAAGAGGGTTTCATTCACAGCAACAAACATTTCATTGGCAGTAACATCGAAAATGGTTTTTCACTATTACTTGCTGGGGCACAAGTACAGAGGAAGAGGCACGTCAAATAGCTTCAGAGGTCTACTACACTTTTAGAACTAACGGCCAACCTGTTACTGAAGTGCTGTAGAACCGCAAAAAATCACAATCGGACAGTTGCAATGAGACGGGCCACAACGGATTACTGTTTATCACCAAAGTGAACAGTGGTGGCAGAATTTGGACCTATTAACTTCAAATTCGTAAATGTTCGTACCCCTCCAACATCAAAGGCGTTGTTTTCATTTTGTGAAATGAAAGGAAGCATTCAAGTTTAAGAGTGTGTCTCATTATTGATTTTTCTCACCGTAGTTCATCATAGAATATCAGCGTCAGAAAAGTGTACCACTGTTCTAGCGTAAAGCAACTTCCATTATATGAACTGATTTCATTGTTGGAATGAAACAGGGTGCATTATGGTCTGAGGTGGGGATCGCTTTACCGGCGAGCACCTCTAGTGTGCCAACTTTAGAAAGTCGAGCGAAATGTAGTTGTTGTCAGGTACTCAGCAAAGGAATTTGCTACATCTATTGCAAAATCATATAATCAGCCCATTTCTACAGCTTTGATTATGTTAAGCCACAACCTCTATGTCCAATAAAATTTCACATATTTAGCTATGAAATATTTGCCAAAAGTAACCCTAGAAGATACTTTAACCTGGACTACTCTGGTGAGCATCAACCGGGACATGTGTGGGAAGCAAGAATAGTATAAGAATAATCGGTAGTAATTCCGCATGCAGAATGATGGCTTGAAATGATTGAAAGATAGATGGATTATATTCTACACTGAATGATTGATCATGCAGAGGGAAAGTTCAGCTCATCGTTAGAAACGCAGAAATCACGGTACAACTGTTTCATCCTCGTTAGGAATCACTAGCAGTGCACATCCACCGAGCCCCCACGGGAACTCCAACCCGGGATGGACGATTGTGAATCAAATACCTTAACCACAAAGCTATCCGGGCTGGCCCTTAACGGTTTATTGAACTTAATCACCACGTGATATAACGTCCTTCCGACATTGTCTTTGAATGTTGGCACAGCATTTCCCGCACAGCCAGCGGTTCCCATAATGAACGGCTTCTCCGTTGGGGCCGAAATACAACGAAGGTATTCAGTTAGACAACCTTCAGAGCTTGATTACTGCATAAGTGTGGGTAGTGGGAGTCGACAGTCTTTCAGTCTAAAGCTGAACTAAAACGTTTTTGGAGCATATGCTTTCTATGGTAGTCATTTTTTGCAAATAAATTGCCTGCATTTGGAGAATAGCAACAGAAAAGATTGCACCACATAGGGAACTTCCAGTCAGAAGGGTAACAGAAGAAAGATGTTGCACACACAAAATCAAAATCGATTGCAAGAACTTGTTTAGAACTTTTAGCTATCTTTGTAACTCGATAAAGGCAAATGTAAGAAAGTTTTGTCCAAATGAGCACTCAGTGCGAAGATAAATGTGCTTTTATTCCAGGTTTGGGCCGGCCTTAATTCTGCCAGTTTATTGACACTTCAGCGCAGTCGGTAGATTACGGAGAGGCTGAGTCTCACATCTGGTAAAAGACCTCTATGATTTGTGTGCTCTGTGCGAGACTGGGTGGCGTTCTAAGTTCAGTTTCGCTTGAAACTATCACCAGCTCTTGACCGAAACTTCCCGTGAACAGTGATCTTCAAGGTGCTTTAAAAGTGGACGTACCCAAACGCAACAAAAAGCACAAAGTGGAGGACGGTTGGTGATAAAATGAGATACAGCTCTCTCCCTCTCTCACCCAATAGTCGATACGGTTCAAATTCTAATGCGTATCATCACAGTGAGAAAAGTTCAAGTGAAAAGCTTTTTGAAAACTCCACCAAATTAAATAATTGTAGTTCTTGCCTGAACGTGGTTCTCGTGAAAACTACAGAATCCGACTTGAAAAGAAAATGAGAGGAAGTGTGGACAGTCAGCAACCTTGACAGAACTTCAATATATCAGACCGGTTAGTGAGTCTGATGAAGACAGAGCTATCTAGCAATAATGTGGACTGGCAAATGTGTGATTCGAACCATCGTACACAGGTTAGTGATCAATGAACAAATAAACAAGCCGGCCAACAATGATGTCACCGTGATTAATGGACCCATTTAATTGGCCAATTTAACAGTCTTCAAATACTGATCGAAGATGGCTATCAAAGCTCGACGAACAGTGGGCACGCGTGAAGCAACGGAGGATTTCTTCCAAACCTTTACACTCTGATGAATGCCATAACCTGTGTAAACTGAAGGTTTAATCACTGGAAGAGTTAAAGATTGAATCAAATAAAACTAACCCCTTGCTTGACTGTTTTACATAATTTTCGTGTCTTTTTTATCACATACATGAAAACGGTATTCGTCATTGCCTCAAAAGCTCACTAAGTTATTTGGGAGGACTAACATATCTCGTCCTAAGTTTTGTATCAGAGAACTACACGAGATCCCAGTAGTTCACACATGGTAACGAGCAGGGCAACGGTGGACCACTTTTTATTACCAGAGTGAACAGAGAAGGCGGGACTCGAGCCTCCAACCGTGCGGCTGGTAAAAGCTTTAGACCACTCAATCGCCATTTGCACAACAATACGAAAGACCTTACATTAGACTGGCTCACAAAAGATATTGTCCATACCTACCAATTGTACTGACTTTCGACTTCTACAGACAAACTGAAAGGCAAATAAACCTCACTGATAGCAGTACATCTCGTACTCATATCTCTCTAGCAACTAATCAGACGACTACTGAGACAAAAATGTATTCATTTCGAAATTACAAACGAACTGACATCAGATCGACTCTGGCCTTTTGCAGGTCATCAGCGTTATTTGGTCAACAAGCAGTTTTCTTATTCTGATAATCTTAATTATCTACCTCAAACTACCAGCACTTCTTGGATCGATTATCAAAATGTATACCTGACTACCTGTTCTGTTTCGTTCCTGGAAAAGCATCACATGGATCACAATTCGCAAAGAATCACAAATATTAACTGCTCAAGTGGGGCTGCCACGTTTACCATTTCAAGGAAATTTTCGTTCAGATCAAAAACAAATCGGAACATAGATTAAATCCAATCTCGGCAGAGGAGTTGTTCAATCTCATTGAAATTTTCGTTTACGCAAAACCAGCCTCCCACGCTTGTTTGCATCTTTGCTTCGTTCTTCGGTGGCTGTCATTTTTATGGCAGTTCTTGAACCACGTAGAATTCGGTTCTCAGTCAGATCACGTGCAAATGCGATCGATAACCGCGAAGACACTTTTAATTTTTATTGATTACCTAGAGCCTACCCAACTATGTTTATTCAGTTCTAATCTCAGGGTGAAAGGGAAACTCACATTTTACCGCTTAGCGTACTCAGGCGAAACAAAGATTCATGGGAGTATGTCTGTCTCATCAAACAATCTAATTTTCTTCAATGGAAAGTAATTCACAGAAACATTCTTTTGTTCTTTTGTGAGGAAAGACCACGAACAGGGAAATTCACTTGCAGACGACCTATTGGTATTCATTTTTGTGATCTGTGCGAGACATTTCAGAAACCAATCGAGCGTCGTTAGCCGGAAGAACTCCCATAATCTTTACCTTTTTGAAGATAATGTAATTCTTCCGTAACACCACGTCGTGGTCAAAAACTACTGTATCACTCAGCCCTGAAAAGACAGTATAGAAGACGTTCGGGTGCGGCTGGCGAACGTGTCTCCTATCGGGTCTAGCAGCGAATACCAACGATATCCCCTCTATCGAACGAATAGAGAAGACGTAAGTCGGTTTGCAGATGCGAGGTGTATTCTATATATCGTGGCACCGAAACAGTACCGATACGAGAAATACACCGAACGGAAAACGGAACGAAACGCGACGGCTGTGCTGAGAGCGAACCGCGAGCGAACGAACGAAAGTGAAAGTGATTTGAAACGAGGTCGACGGAAACCTCGGAAAAGTCAGTCCAGTAAAACGTAGGCAACCGGAGAACACTGAGGTCAATGTCAAACGTCAGAAAAGATCGTGGAGAAAATAGATCCAAAATGGTGTCCAGAAAATAGTCATTTTCTCAAAACGATCGAGGTCACTACAGCAGCCCCCCGCTAGAAAGCACGGAAAGCTTTCGAAAAAAAATGTCAAGGAGGACATGGCATACAAACGGTATTCGTGTGCGCGAATGCGTGAAAATACGTGCATGTAGCTGTGCTGTAGGATGCTGACGGGCAAAATCCGTGGTATGCAGGAACCGTAGGATGATGGTCGAGCGTAAACCAGATTCGTTGCCAATGACGTCGGTTGCGTAAATCGTCATCAAGGTGTGCCACACCAAAAACGTCCAGTGTCGGGTAACCGTTAACCAATATGATATCCGGAAGCCAAATCGATAGGTTCGTAAATGGGCAGGAACGAGAACGACAAGGCCGATCCAGAATGCAAACGTTGGTGCCAAAATTCTCCAGATTTCGTGGGACCAGCGAAGCGTACCATATGGCGAGGTTCCATGAAACAAAAAGAAACGAAAAACTGGTGTAGCAACCGCAATGGACTTGACTAGAATACAGTAATAACTAATGAGGTATGTTAAATCGTGTCGAAACGGTAAACACGAAAGTTATTACTGCGAAGTGCAATGGTTAAGATCGTGTTTGACCTAGTCGCGAAAACGTGCTGGGCAAACGATCTTCCGACCGGAACGTGAGACGGGAGCCTCATTCACGGACGGGTGCGTAGGCGTGCTCTGCTGACTTGAACGTGAGACAGTATTCTCATTCGAGGACGTAGCAGGGCCAACTGGCTGCTGACTTGAACGTGAGACGATAGCCTCATTCGAAGTCGTAGCAGTACCAACTGGGTGCTGTCCTGAACGTGAGACGATAGCCTCATTCGAAGTCGTAGCAGTACCAACTGGGTGCTGTCCTGAACGTGAGACGATAGCCTCATTCGAAGTCGTAGCAGGAAACGCTAACTGCAGACCTTGACGTGACACGGAAGTGTCGTCAACAGGCAGTGCAGGGTTAACATCGAATCTCATGTCAGCGGGCGACACGCTATCATCAACGTACGCGGCTTTGAGACGATCGATGCTAACGGTATCGACGCGACCGTGTCGATCAACCTTAAAGGTCTTATCGTGACGAGAAATCACGCGAAATGGACCTTCGTAAGGCTGTTGTAATGGTTTCCGTACCGAATCAACACGAATGAATACATGCGAACAAGTTTCGAGTTCGGTCGGAACAAAAACCTGTCGTCGCTGCATTCGAGTCTGCGCCGGAGCGAGAGTTTGCATGTACGTAGACAAACGATGAACGTAAGTCTGTACGGCAAGTGAATCTGTACTCCGTGGCGTAAAGAATTCCCCAGGCAGTCGTAATGTCGTGCCGTAGACAAGTTCTGCGGCGGAACATTGGATATCTGCCTTTATGCAAGTCCTGATACCAAGCAGAACGAGCGGTAACGTTTCGTACCAGTCGGGGCTCTCGTGTGCTCTAAGAGCCGCTTTGAGTTGGCGATGAAAACGTTCGACTAAACCATTCGATGCCGGATGGTACGCGGTCGTGCGAATGCGTTCCGTACCCAGCATGTGAGTTAATGAAGAGAATAGATCGGACTCAAATTGTTGCCCTCGATCGGTAGTGATTGTGGAAGGACAACCATATGAAGCTATCCATCGTTCTATCAGATGTCGAGCCACTGATTCGGCCGTGACGATAGAGATGGGAATAGCCTCGGGCCACCTCGTAAATCTATCGATGCACGTTAGTAAATAGGTATACCCGTGTGATGGGGTCAATGGACCCACAATGTCTACGTGGATATGATCGAAGCGAGCATCAGGCGTAGCAAAAGTACCGATAGGCGAAGCTACGTGCCTATGCACTTTAGATCGTTGACATTGTAGACACTGTTTTGCCCACATACGAACATCTTTATTCATGGACGGCCAGACGTATCGTGCAGCTACTAATCGGAGACTGGCTGCGATGCCTGGATGTGAGAGTCCATGAAGGGTATCGAACACGAGACGTCGATATGCAGAGGGTACGACTGGTCTAGGTATGCCAGTAGACATGTCGCAGAGTATCGTCCCAGCACTAGTGGCTAGAGGTACGGACTGACACTGTAGCGACGATGACTGAGCTGCTTCCATACATGAGGAATCCTGTGCCTGTGCGGCAGCCATGGCAGGGATGTCTAAAACCGGAGATTTAATGGCATTAAGCGGAATACTCGACAAAGCATCTGCAACGCAGTTCGACTCACCTTTAACGTATCGAAGGTCAGTCGTGAACTGAGAAATATAGTCTAAATGTCTGACTTCTCGTGGAGAGTAACGATCAGACTTAGTATGCAATGCATACGTCAGAGGCTTATGGTCTGTAAAGAGGATGAAATATCGACCCTCGACTGCATGGCGGAAGTGCTTAACGGCATTATATGCAGCCAGCAGTTCGCGACCAAAAGCACTATATTTGGTTTCCGTGGGATTGAGGCGTCGAGAGTAGAACTCTAATGGCTGCCATATCCCAGAAACAGACTGTTGCAGGACCGCTCCGATGGCAAAGTCGGATGCATCCACCGCTATGCTTAGCGTGGCGGATGGAACTGGGTGCATGAGGAGCGTGGTCTGAGCTAATGTCGCTTTAATCTCCGAAAACGCTACTCGTGCGGCATCCGTAAGCGACAACTTACGTGGATTGCCACGAAGTAGGTCAGTTAATGGAAGCAAACGTTCAGCAGCATGGGGTATGAAACGACGATAAAAGTTAACTAACCCCAAAAATGCTTTGAGCTCCTTGATTGAGGACGGTACGGCGTAATCTAAAATAGCGCGCACTTTATCCTCGCAAGGCTTAATACCCTCTCGAGTGATCTTGTGGCCGAGGAACACAAGTTCCGGTTTGCCAAGTTCACATTTATCAGGATTGACTACTATTCGATGTTCGGACAAACGTTGAAATAGTAGCGTCAAATGTTGGAAATGTTCATCTACGCTCGACGATGCGATTAGCAAGTCATCGATATAGACGTGAACAAATTCCAAGTCTCGTGTAATGCTATCGATAAACCTCTGGAATGTCTGAGCAGCATTTCGCAAACCAAAAGGCATACGTAGGAACTCAAACAAACCAAAAGGAGTCGTGACAGCGGTTTTCTCGACATCTTCAGCGGCGACTGGGATCTGGTGATAGGCTCGCACCAAATCGATCTTGGAAAATACAGTCGTGCCGTGAAGTGATGCCGTGATGTCGTGTATGTGGGGTATCGGATAACTATCGTAACGGGTAACCGAATTTAGTGCGCGATAGTCGCCACATGGTCGCCAGCTAACGCCATCTTTCTTAAGAACCATGTGCAGAGGTGAGGCCCATGGACTGTGAGAAGGACGAACAATACCTTTAGAAAGTAAAGTGTCAAACTCACGTTTGGCGAAAACCAATTTGTCCGGTGCCAGTCGGCGAGGTCGTGCCGTGACTGGGGGTCCGTTAGTGACAATGTGGTGTGCCACACGATCGGTCACTGTCTCTATCTCTTCAAATGGTTTAGTCAATATGGGGAATTTAATAAACAAAGACTGAAAATCGTGCGGAATGTTAGAAAACAATCCTGTGATTCGGTGTGCATCTGTTCGAGCTGCAGTACCCGTAAATTTAATGTCCGACGAAGGATCGATAAGCTGCAGCCTACGTGAATCAACAAGTAATTCATAGTGCTGCAGAAAATCGATTCCCAGTATGCCTGTGGGAACATCCGCAAGAATGAATGTCCACAGATACCGTCGTCGTGGTCCCAGGTTGACCGCAAGCTGTCTCGTGCCGTAGGTAGGAATGGAGGAACCATTCGCCGCTGACAGCCGAAGCAGAGAAGCTCGTGGCTTGTCTTTACCAACCGGCAAGACAGAAACTTGGGCCCCAGTGTCGACTAGGAACCTAGCGTTAGTGCACGAATCATGCACGTAAAATAAACGGCCAACCTGAGACTGATTGCCGGCGAGTACGGCCGCTTCTACTCGCCGGCAGTGGCGTTTCCCGCCGCGTATGAACACGGCTGTCTGCACCTACGGGCGGCTGGTCCGAAAACGCGATGGAACCAACAAAAGCCGCTGGTAGGATGATCAGGTTTGGATGAGGCAGGTGAGGCGGATTCACGGCGGACGTGGGCAGTGGAGGGCGCCCGTCCGTGCCGTTGTTTCCGGGGGCTACTGCGAGGAGTAGGTATTTTAACTCTGTCCTTGGAGGACAGACGGCGCTGGATGGATCGAGAGTGCCGAGGCCTCTCTGGCGATTCATCCAGATCGACACCCCTAGGATTTCGCGATGTCGTGGCAATGAGGGGATTAGCCCCACTGCCGACACGTGCGACAATTTTGTCAGCCACGGCGGCTGCTCGTTCCAAGGACGAGTCCTCAAGGAGAGCAGTAACGGTGGTCTGAACGTGGAAGGGTAGAGAGTCCAACCACAGTTCCTTAACTATCTCCGAATCCTTATCGGCGGGCCCTGCCAAAGACCGGAGATGAGCTAGGTGGCGGCTGGGTTTAGTATCACCTATGGGGTGCCGTGCTAGTAGCTGACGTAGCCGTTCCTCCCGAGAAGGAAGGAAATGTTGTAGTATAGCCTCCCTAAGCCGATCGTACGGCTGCACTTGAGGAGGATTTAATACCAAATCCCTCACCGAGGCGATAACATCACCTGGAATAGCCTCTAAGGCATAGGAAAAACGTTGGCGTTGGTCAACAATCCTACGTGCCTCAAACTGCAGCTCTAAGGCTGCAAACCAAACCTCTGGATCATGAGGGATAAACGCCACAGGTTTAAAGGCAACCGCAGACAGAGTGAGATCTGTGTCGAGCTGCGCCTTATCCTCTGACATGGCTACGTTGCGATAATATATCGTAAAATATATATATCGTGCAACGAAAAGAGGACGTGAAACAGCGATAAATCACAGACTCACCGGGCGGGCGAATAATCCAGGAGGTTCTGGAAGTTCTTGGGCTCACCAATATAGAAGACGTTCGGGTGCGGCTGGCGAACGTGTCTCCTATCGGGTCTAGCAGCGAATACCAACGATATCCCCTCTATCGAACGAATAGAGAAGACGTAAGTCGGTTTGCAGATGCGAGGTGTATTCTATATATCGTGGCACCGAAACAGTACCGATACGAGAAATACACCGAACGGAAAACGGAACGAAACGCGACGGCTGTGCTGAGAGCGAACCGCGAGCGAACGAACGAAAGTGAAAGTGATTTGAAACGAGGTCGACGGAAACCTCGGAAAAGTCAGTCCAGTAAAACGTAGGCAACCGGAGAACACTGAGGTCAATGTCAAACGTCAGAAAAGATCGTGGAGAAAATAGATCCAAAATGGTGTCCAGAAAATAGTCATTTTCTCAAAACGATCGAGGTCACTACAGCAGAAGCATTTAGAAGCGGGCAGCAGATTGGTCTCACAAATGTGAGTGTTAGTTGTATCCAAATCCCAGCTCCGGCATGGTAGGTATGCAACGCCAATGGGTAATAACAAGATTAAACCTAACTGTTTCACGTGGTTCGCTGAATGTCTAATGGTGATTTAAGCATTTTGTGTTAACTCTTTAACTGTTCCATAACAGTTTTGACCTCTAACTACTGACAATGTTTAAGCCGCGATGCGAATACAAGACATGCAGCAGAGATATTTGGTAAACCAACGTATACCACTTTAGAGAAAGCAATCCTAGAGGAGTGACGTACAGTCTCTACTGTGTAAGATCGTCAAACAGACTAGTTCCCCATTACAAAGAATGTTATATTCAGGAGAGAATATCTGGTAAGGTTATCATCGAAGAAATTGTGGACAGAAATAGTTGCGAGATACTGACATAGACAAGCGCTGGAAAGACGCACGGTATAAAGATAGATGGACAGACAGACAGACAGACAGACAGAAGGGATGAGACGAATTTAAGGCTTCCAGGGACATATTTGTGGACGATTGCGTTCTCAGTAGCTGAACAACCTCTCTGCAGGATCTAGCCTCCTATTCCTCACAGGGTTATAAAGTCCAGCATGTCAACTGAAAGACAGGCTACACATTGCAACGTATGGTTCCACTCTGGCCCGGCGTGTTGGCATGTCTAACTAACCCATAAGGGTTCTGAGCCGTTTGATCAACTGTTATCTGCAACGCAAGGTAGGTTTCGATATCTGTTAAAACTACGCCAGGCAGTATCCACTGATAAGCTTTGCACAACATATACGATAGTGATTTAGATGAACTTCTGCGCAGTGTTCAGCGATATAGCACACGAAGCGTTAACTGTAATCACGATATGAACTCTCTTAACCATCACATCGCTGCCAAGAAGTCCAGATTTCTCCTTATAGGCACAAGAAAACGATACACTGGAGCATTACCGCACCAAAACAAAGCATTCCTACCAGTTTCAAATCTAAGATAGTCACCGTTTGCTACAGGGAGTGATCTCCTGTCACTACTTGTTTTCGATTACCGCAGATGAACTACTGTAGCTAAACTAGAACTCATAGTTGAAAGACCTTTTATCTCATTTAGTTGAATATGTTTCTCAAACTGAAATGGTGCTCAGCAGGTCTTAAAAGCTAGTTTACCTAATTTAGAGGCTACATACCGGGGGTGCTCTTTAATATCATTTTCACGTATACGGCTGGTCTACAAAGCTACTCAAGAAATAGAACTTATCAGTCCTGAAATATAATCAGGCTTCCTGCTCCAATTTGAAGATGTTCTTTTTAGATATTCTATAGCACGCGACGAGACCAACAAAATAATGAACGTAGATTCATAGCGTGATACGTAATTCAAATACTTGAGAATTATTACTATCTGGAGCTTTCTTCATTTCCCAAAACGAGGTCAAGTAGTGCGACTCAGTTTGTGGTGCACCTTGGAAATGAGTGATCCTGGCAACAACTTGGGCAGCTGAATCGCAACTTTTTGTGGTTACACACGTTTCTTATCTCCCACGTCCGATCGGAAATGCCTTTCATGATGCGGTTTTTACTTCCTTCAAAATAATCAAAACGTGGATTATTTTATCAAACACATCTATTCAGTATTACCAGTTTTTCTTCAAACTCGTTTACTTGAAATAAAATTACAGAGTATGAAGATGATGTTGATGATGTTAATCCGGATGGTGACATTTCGGATGATTACGATGATAATTTGACTGCCGATGATGAATCAGGTGATTGTTGTGGTGAGATGGATTGTTTAGACACGTAACATCACAGTGTTCGGCAGCTACGAACAAGAAGATAATGACAATCTGGAAATAGTATTCAAACGGGTTACTTCATGACGAAGATTTGACTAGAATATGTGTACTTTTTTATAAAGCTTCCAATATTCACGAAATTACCCGGAGAAAACTATGCTCCAATAAATGACAGTGAACCAACATTGTAAGTATGGCCTTTGCAATGGCATGGGGACTCACACTCAGTATTCTGATCGTAACTTCTAGAATTTTAAAACCCAACCGAGAAGACTGCCTGGTTGCCACCCTATGTAGTACAAAGGTGCATGAACTCGTTGAGACAAGTGTTTCCAACTTATCTTTACTTAGTCAGGTCGACTCCGTCCACAACCGTGTTTTAAAACCCCTTATACACAATGGGAGGATACCTATTTTTGCTTCAGACACACAAGAACTACTGTCGCCGGAAAAAAACAGATAGTCAGTTTGATTCATTCACGGGCAATATGCTGTTTTCTGGGAAAGAGAACTAGACTGCCATTGTATTGCTGACCTAGGTAATTATCGTGCCTAACTAACTGCAACCCCGTTGAGTGTGACCAAAAACGAGCGATTACGACACATCAGCTTGCCAGTCAATTAACGAGTCTAAATTGATCGCTCTAAAGCACTACTTGGTCTCCTAGAATTATCACCATATAGCACTGTCAAACTCATCTGACCCTGTGAAAATCAAGTAGTTATTCACTATCTGGAGCAGAACGGTCGGAGTAACAGAACACCACATGTATCCAACATATTTCAGCTCGAAACACCATCAATGCACTCAGAAAAATTTGTCACGTGTAAATCACCAGCGAGCTACGTTATTCGAAATCCGATCATCACCAATCGATCATGAACAGGAGACGGTGTATTTTATATGATCTGTTTGAAACCTAGGTTTCTTTTCTCCAGTTAGTAAGAGCGGAAGAATGCTTGGTTTTAAGTGCGACACAAAACATCCCGAAGGTAACGTTTGCAATCAATGATTCGGATTGACTGCACAAGACAAAAGATGGGAAGAAATCCGACACCATCTTCCGCAAATCATCTCCTGTCTACAGAACTTCGAGTTACCTGACTCGCGTACTTAATTTGCGGTTACGCAACCGGATTGGGAAGCTGATAGCACTCTGTAAAATCATGCTGACCAATGAAAAAACCTCTGTCTCCATAAGCAGAAAGAAATCGTGCATACTAACTACCTACCCTGTAATTAGCTACATGAATCCACGAAAAATGCCGACTGGTCGATGATAAAATCTCCTCATTTTTCTCATGTTTACCCTAGATGTAACGTATAATATAAAACCAGCTTGTTTTACTTTCGTGGTCGACAAGAGTAAACAAAATACTTGCATCGTACGGTAAGTGTGTCCTGTCCGTTCTATTGGTCAAAAACTGAGTTATTACGTTACAACCCTAGGCGTTTTAATGGTTGCAATAATCAATTCAGGATCGGTAGTCAAACATCAGTTGACCGTAGTGTTTTGCCGCCACCTTAAACAAGAGATCATATGATGCACTGCAGATAGCATTTATCGGATTCTCAGCTCTATCGGACAAATATCACGCATGAGAGCACAAGTATTCCAACAAAGAGAGCTTCATTGTCCTAATTTAATTCCTAATTTACAGGTTAGGGTGCTGCGGTAACCACGATAAAACTGCATTGAACATCTAACGGCACCTAGCATCACCGTATAACAGTCTGCTTTCCGAATCAATTGGAAAAAGCTTGTTTCTACATGAAAATACTTCAAAATGTGCGGTATCTTTTTAGATAAAAAATTTGATTTTGCACAGTGTGAGCAGTTTTGAGGATGCTTTGATTCAAGATGGCAATAAGTGCCGTGAACGAATTATTGAACTAATAGTTATCGACTGATCAACAGGTTTGTCGATTGATTGATTGATTGATGGATTGACTGATTGGTTGGTTGATTCATTCATTCATTCATTTAGAACAGCGTGACTAAAATATCATGAACCATTAGGCCAATTCCATTAAACCAGCTTTTGTGTTTCGATGTGAAACACCTGTTATACAAAATGTATACTGTGTTACTGAGATATATACTTGCCTACTAACAGGATTTGGTTAAGTTCCTCGGCCTCTTCTATTGTTTTATTAACTTCAAATGTGAAGATTTCTGCATGGTACTCTGACTTTTCGCGTTTCAAACGCTAAAGTCTCTTAAAGAAGTTTAACGTGCTTCTCATTGCTTTTGCTTTGTAGTCGCTTTTGCTGAGGAAAACTATTAACGAGCATTGAAGTTGCATCTTCGGGTACATCATGTAACTCGAGCACTTCACTTTTATTTCTTGCGATTACCTTAAGTCTTTATAAAACCGTATAAAGAGTCCAGTTAGATCTGTATCACACTACAAATTACAACTAAACCGCGCATCCCAATCAACAGTGGTCTCTGTGGACGTCTGAAAATTTGGACCACATACTTGTTACCATAACTATCTTCGGAAAAAATTAGCCATTTGCGAGAAAGAATCATTTTTCAAGGTTGTCCACTTTCCTCGGTTATCCTGTCGCCGTGCAGTTCATCAAGAAGATGGTGGAATTTATTCTATATGCAATAATCCTGTGATCATAATTTGCCCATTTCCCCAGCACTACATGGAGAGCATACGTCACTAACTAAACTGGAAATAGAATTGAAATATCGTTTCAATTTTGTCAAGAATTTTCTGGCGTACGGAAATTCCTAAGACCACAAACGACAGTTTGTGATCAAATACGGTTCTTTTGTAGGTATTCATAAATATTACAGAAATGCGACACAGTTCGGCGATGACCGCTCCGCGGATTAAAATCAGCCTAAGCGAACCAATATTCGCAACTGCCGAGAAACCAAACGAGCAAAGCCCAAGCAAATGTTTATATATAAATGGGTCAAAGCTCTCAAGAAACAAAGGCAATGGTCAAACCGTCCACCGTGTAGTCCAATCAGTGGTGCATAACACATCCACAAGAAAGAATAGAGGGAGAGGGTACAAGGAAGTCCGGATTTCGTGTACATAGTTTCCAGTTGAGTCAATCTGTCGCTTACAGTCATCGATGGCCTTAGTAAAAGGACAGGCGATGGTCAAACGGCTATCATCGACGCGGGTTCGATTCCCGCCTCGGCTGGTCGCGTGGAATGTTGCGCTTTGTCGTGTAATAAGAACAGAGGGAGCACAGAGAATATAAATATTTATTTAAGGGATTAAGGAGGTTTTTTTAGCTTTTTCCTTTATTTTTGACCCAAATATCGTAAAAATTATCCTAACATTTTTTCGCCATATGATTACGGATGTTTTTTATTGGTGTTTTTCTACCCTTTAGACGCAACTACAAATCAGGAATTCTTATGGGACATTTTTTACCAGATAATTTGACCAGCGTGAAATTCTGTTGGCAGTTGTTCAGTTGTGTTTTTGTTTCTCGACGAAAGTTGTGTGTCACTCAGGTTGATGAACTTTCTGACATACAGTTAATCGATTGCCCTATTCACAAGACACAGAATAGATCTCGTGATCTGAAAATCTGCCGACAAGCAAGCGAGATAAAGCACGGTGGCGAAAAATTCGCATTGTTATAAGTATGACTGAACCTTAGCCGACAGAACAAGTACTCTAAATCGATCCTTGTGTTACTGTCAGCTTAACTCATACTTGTCTTTTACGCGAGGAGCTACCTGTGTCACTTGAATTTCTCTACAGAGAAAAATGTATATGACATGCTCTCAGTCGAATCAGTCGCCTCGATTAGTGAAACTTTATGTAGTTCTTAAATCCATGTTTCGGGGTGAGGTTACTGGTTGTCCCTGATTGTACAGTAGACCTTTGAGTATGTGGGGCATATGACTTTCATTGCACTCACTCTCAAGCAAGTAGCAAAAAAGGTCTTACTAACCGACTGTAAGGAGAACATGTAATATTAAAGTTGGAGTTGTAACCGATAACGTTCACAAGCTAATTCAGGTCTTTTTTCTAATCGAATCTCTTCTCCCGGGTTTTTTCGTAGCATCCATGCTGGGTGGCAGCATCTACGTGTTGACTGGCACGGTGATGCGAAAACGCACTGGACCGGCCGTCTTTTTAGCTTATTTACTGGCCGGCGTGGTAGCTGTGCTCAATGCGATGGTCTACTCTGAATTAGCGTGCAGAATTCCAAAAGTATGTTTCCGCTCCCTGTACCTTCTCGTTTTGTGTCATATGCTTAACTGTATCGTACGTTTTATATTTTCCCGAATGAGAACATCAGTGACGAGAAATAAACTGACTGTTTTCGAATTTCAACCAATATAATATGAGATTTGGCATAACTGTTGAAATTGAAGAAGTTATGGAAAACATGTACGAATGATGTCATGTAAATACCTCCTCGAGGTATGTGAATCTATGAATTTGCGTGAATAAAGTTATCAGCAGCACAACCTCCATAAGACTACAAGTTTATTACGAATGTTTATCTAAGTTCTGTTCAAGTTACTCAGAATCGTGAGACTCCACAATAAGTTCCACGTTATGGGGAATTTCCTAAAGATCATGACGACCCAACGAAAAGAATGGTGACAGCAAAAATGAAAACAAGATCAAAAACTGATATGTTCGACTGATTGCAACTTGTTTCCGGAGAAGGCTGTGACAGCTTTCTAACACCTCTCACTTTAAAATGGTTAATGGTACCGACGTGCTTGACGATCCAGTTGTATGCGTCATGTTGGTCTTCTCGAACGATCTAACCTCCGGGAGGAGGGCACCTAGTTCACATTAAGTTCACCGGCTCGGATTCCTCCACTGAAAGATTGAATATATCTAACAATAAATCCAGGACGAGTTTGTGTTTGTCGGCTGTAGCACTGGCCGAACTGAGTCGTGTTCGTAACTGGCTCTTGTGACGAATCCGTAAACCCTTTCCGACGGACACCTCATTCAACACACGACCGATTCGCCCCTCCACGACATCTTTTGTCCATTTCTGTCCCGGTCGGTAATCTTTTGCGTATACACGGGATCCTAGATTGAGTGTACTGGTGTTTTCACTGTAGGTCACCTACCAAGGTGGTTCTTCCGTAGAAATCATGGTGTGATGGATAGTTCATAATGGGCGTCCCACCAGCTCTTCTTCAGGAGATTCGCCGTTCGGTACTGCCAGATTTTAGGTTGTCCAGTATGTCGACAGGAACTTCTAGATGACTTCTTCCATATTCTCCTCTCCTCGTGACTTGAGAGGAGCACACTTGAATGTATCAACATATCGGCTGGCCTGACCATTGGATTGAGGATGGGAAAGCGGGGGAGCGTCCAATTTCGATTTATAAAGTGAAGCGATATACACCGATGCAAACCGGGACCATTTGTCCGACACGATTGCTTCTGGTTATCCGTGTTGTGAGAATGCACAACGTTGGCAGGACAGCCTGGCTCTGGTGGTCCGTGGAGGGCACAAGATAAATTTCGGGCCACTTAGAGAAAGCTTCTATCAATACTAGGGGGTGCCTTACGTTGATGGATCCGGTATAGTTAGCGCTCCCACGAGACCATGGTCTTTCGGTGCAGGCCAGGGAATAGGCTGCTGCTTAGGTGGAGATCTTGCTGTTTTGTCATCGTGAAAAATAGTGCAAGGTGTCCTCAATCGCGGCGTCCACACATGGCTTGTATAGGGAGCTGCGGGCTAGAGCCTTCATGCGAAATATTCCTGGGTGTCCGGTGTGGAGTCCGCCACGAAGAATGAAGTACGGCAGGTGTACATTCGGGTTAGTTCGCCAGTTGGAACTGCGGTTGACCGCTTTGTCTGAGTGCACTGGAAAGTGGAAAGGATAACTGGATCCAACTGGAACTCACGGTGAATATCGTCCACAGCATCATAGAGAATGCGGCGCATGTCAGCCTCGATGGGCACTGCGGCTATAATAGATTCCTCGGGGAATACGAACTGTGATGTCAATAAACTTGAAAGGGCTTCAGTATTTCCTAACTCTTCAGTGAAATGGTACTCAGTTTGAAAATTAAAGCCAAGAAGGGTGTTAGCAAAATGCTGTAAGGGATTGGCGGAGTATACCAGAGTACCCTTCTTGGAGCCAAAATAGCAGAAAAGTGGTTGTGATTGGTCAATAGCCTGAAGTGACGTCTGTAGATATACTTGTGAAACTCCTTCACAGTAAAAATCACTGGCTGTCGTTTTTCTTCGGCGCTGACAATGTACGGGATGTATGAGCCATTGGTTTCTGTGTCCTATTTGATCAGGTGTGTGAGATGACGGCGACAATGCCGTAGCTGGAAACGTCAGCAGCAACAACGATGAGAATTTTGAGACCATATTTTGTCAATAGCAGCTGGGAACTGGGCTTTTTCTTTATACTCGTTAATTCTGTCTGACAATCTTTAATCACAAACTACTTTGTGTTTTTTCAAAAAACTGTTCAGTGGAGCCCGCGCATCTTCAGGATATGGCTTGGAAACAACTTAGTAATTTTTCTTTTCCGTACTATGGACATGTCTTTAGGAGCTGGCATCTTTCAAATGGCGCAAATATTTTCAGGGTCTGGATGTCGCCCACTTCTATCAAAAATAAAACCGAGGTACTTGGTAGATGTCATGAAAAATTGATGTTTTCCTTGGCGAAGGCGAGAACCATACTCCTGGATATGATTGAGAAAACGTATGTGTCATTCTGTGAGTTCATTAGGTGTTCAGCCGAAAAAGGTTATGTCATCCAGGTAGGTTGCCGTACCTGACAATTTTGGGGTCATGATTTCCACGGTCTGTTGAGAAATTCCTGGAACAATTTTAACGCCGAATGATAGGAGGGTTTACTGGTAAAGGCCACGATGTGTGTTGATTTTCAACATTTCTTGAAATTCGAGAGCAACGGGGTATTTGAAGATACCCCTCGGGGAGATCGAGATTCACCAAACATTTGCCACCATTCAAAACGATAAAAATGTCTTCTGACAAGGGCAGTGGATACCAATTGATTTAGTGCCATGTTCGAAACTGTTGAACGGTTCGCACGAATACGGAGGCTCTCACTGGACTTTTTAACAGCCATGATCGGAGTAGCCCATTTGGAGTATGAAACGGACACGATTATGCCGATGTTTTGCATGCAAT
Source organism: Fasciola hepatica (assembly GCA_948099385.1). Classification (NCBI taxonomy): domain Eukaryota; kingdom Metazoa; phylum Platyhelminthes; class Trematoda; order Plagiorchiida; family Fasciolidae; genus Fasciola; species Fasciola hepatica. The sequence goes on along the minus strand of CANUEZ040000142.1, from coordinate 14,953,244 downwards.
GTTGTTCTTGATCTACAAGGGGAAGTTCGGCATGCAGCGCAGGCCACCTGGGACGAATTAGTGGCTGAGTTCTGTGGATGAATTGCAGTGATGCCTGTGCAAGAGTACACAAACAAAGACCTTCCTAATGAACATTGGGAAATTGTCGCACAAGGTCTGCTGATGGATAGAATGACTGAGAGAAGTCTTGAATCAGATTGCGTGTACGTCGAAGTGTTGAAGGTGGATGTGGAAACGATAAATCCAGTCAAGCCGCAGGAGGTTGAGCTGCGTATTGGATAAATAGCACAGCCCTCCACCATCGTGGTCACGGAAAGTGAAATGGGCCACAAGCCTCAAAAAACCGCCACTAGCACTAGTTGCAATATGAGCCATAGTTTCGACTGCAGGGCGATTGATGAAATGCCACAGTTTTCGGGAGATAATTGATGTCGGGGGCAGTTTCTAGTTATGGTCTCACCGGAAATCCGTTGTTGTATACAATCATTGCATTGTCTTGGGGCCGCACCTTCTGCGTGGGAGCGAGCTATGAGGCACCTGAAGTGACCAACTGATGTATCACTCCGGTATCCATTTAGTCAAAAATACTGCTTGGACCGTCGTGTGTTCTCATGCTCTTGCTGACATTATCCGTCATCATGGCCCACTTTTTGTATCTTGAACAAAGATTTTGCCGGAAGGAGATTAAAATGCCAAGCCCCACAATGTTTATCTGATGATGAAGAATGCCGATCGTTCCGAGGTAAGGAATTTCTGCGTTTCGGTGGTTCTTCCTTGTGCTTGTCTGCAGGCACCATTGGAACAGGTTTCTTTGATTGCTCGTTCACTGATGAATCTTGTTCCAAATTGTCAGTGCGTTCACATTTGGCTGTCGTGTGTAGCAGCTTCATCTGGGGCTCCTGATTGATTCTTGTAGGCAGACGAGATCTTACGTCTTTGTGACTGGGCTCATTAAGACCACAAATAAAAACATCAGACAGCAAAACTGGTATTCCTTCGGAGAAGCCAGGCAAAAGCATGGACATTCTCGGTTAACTAAACTACCATGGGTAACGACGTCGTCGTTGTCCTTCTTGACCAGTTGGAGGCAATAGAATTGAACAATTAAGCGGGACAAAGTCCAGCCGAAAATTTTTTAATGTTTGCACAGGGTCCTAGAATGTCAGGCTTTTCGGTTAAGTTGGCAGGATGTAGCTGGTATGTTGGACGTGCTCAGCAGTTCAAAACTTCCGCCTTCATATGATTTATGTAAGTAGTATGATATTGTATCTGGATGACAGGATAAAATTCACCCGGAAGCAAACAGCTGTTTTCTAGGTTGTTGCCGCTCATCATATCGTTTGTACCACTCCTCAAAAGGCGCTCCTGTTTCCGGACCTTAATCGAAATATGGAGTATTCAGCACAAAGTGGTCAGCAGTGACGGAATCTCCCGCAGGTGTAAGTCCTATGTTCAGCAGTTCCGTTGAGAAAAGCTCCATATAGCGTAACTGTGCCTGATTCTGACGACTTTGATGGGCAAGCAAATAAAGATATGTTTACCTATGGACCAGATTACACCGAAAGAATGGGGAAATATTAAGATTTTCTTGCACACTGGAATATTTAAGTTGTCTAGGGTGACGAGCTGTTTGAAATCTACTTATTCAGTTGGGTATGCAATATATGTTCGTCAAAAGAGAGTAGATTTGAAAATTTTCAGATGACAAAAATATCTCAAATATGCCAACAACTTTAAGTTCGATCCCAGTCGTAATCGAAGGTCGAAAACCACGTACATTTCATCGTCCCAGCGACGGGGTCCTTTTGATTTTGAAATCTGCATTTGATCACTTCTGCATTGGTCTCCGTTTGAAAAAAGCTTCTAATAGAACTAAGCGTTTGTCAGCGAGCACTATTTGCCCTTTGAACAGGGAGTTGAAGGATTTGTTCATTGAATTGATTCACCGTGTGATATCAGAATGTGGATTATTTTCTTGGCAAAGGAAGTTTGTCCGACGATTTTTAGCTGCAATCAAACGGTGGAATAAAACTTCCCTCCCACCAATTACGTAAAAGTCTGGAATGCTTTCCAGTGAGTCGGTAAAGGTAGCTCGTTCTGAACTGATCCCGGTGGTTTGTTTTGTAGATGCTGTCTACCAGCACCAAATTTATTGTGTATTTCAATGATGCACGGCAATGACATGTCTGGTTAGACAATGCATAAGACTGTTTTCCCCATCTGTTTATTCACGGAAATCACCTCTTTCTACCATCAGAATTATGTAACGAATTTATGTTGAATGTCAATTTCCGACGGTTTACGAACTCGAACGATCATCAATTCATCTAATTCGGGGCCGTCTGGTGACCATAAAGTTGACTGGCAAGCCGCTGTGCATCGTGATCCAACCAAATACTAGGTTTTATGGTTTCTTGACGCGTGCATACACAATGTGGTCCTACTGGTTAAATTTTCGACGCATATCAAATATTCGACAAAGTCGTCAAGGCGTTACTAATTTTACCACTATCAAAGAACATTTAAAAATAAACTCTACTATATTTACTAACCAATTTAACACAGCTGGCAACGAGGTTTACTTTTCTGTTCATCATGCTCCCGAGTACCAAAAACCGTAGGTGTTGAAAAAATTTTAAAATCAGATTAGTACCTGAAATTAACTTGAAAAGGTTTCTTCGGTCTTGTTTTGTCACAGTGCATGACGAAAGCCCGTTTCTGTGCACCAGTGATGAAAATAGATATCTGCACCGCTGAAAGGGGGTTGCTATTCGGCACAACCACAACGAGTTACAAACATGAGCTCCAAAAACAGTAATTCAAAAACATTTTTTACATCTGGTGTGATCTTGAGGGGAAATTGTTACGTAGTGGCTTTTCGTGCACGGTTTCAAATATTAAATTTTTGAATCTATTTCATCAACGTGAAGAAATGCTGTCAGTAGTACGCACTGAATTAACTTCCCCTTTCGGGAGATTATCTGGAACCTAAATTTTTAAAGCACTTATTTTTTTATCATGATAGCTGTCTCTAAGTTGATTGGTCTTCACTGTGGTGAATAAGAAGGGGAAATTGAATCTAACGAACTTTTCGTCACACGTAGCTATCAAATAAACAACCAAAGCCCTTATTTAGTTTTACAAACTTGGTCAAATAGTCATCTCATCGAATAGCACCTTTATTCCCTCCTGATCCCTTACCGCGGCTGGTCATTTCACCTTCTAGGCTGGTTCATCCTACTCGTATGCATATATCCTGTTGGGTGAACTGCTGGCTTTTCTCACTGGCTGGTCAATTTTGTTGGAGTATATTCTAGGCACGTCCACGGTGGCCCGAGGTTGGAGCAGCATGCTGGACGGTTTGACTGGAGGTGCGATCAGTCAATGGATCTTGAAAAACGTTGGAAGGTGAGTAGCTTTCATGGAGGCTGACTTTTGTGACTAGTTATCATTCCTGAGTCCGTGCATTCGAAAAGTACCACAATCTGTCTGTGGCGCATAACTTTGTCGCCACCTAATCTCACTTCCCCAAAGCAATATGTTGAGGGTTTTAAGCGGCTGATTTTGTTTGATTCTCATGATCCAGGCTACCGCATGTTTGACGTTTGTGGTGATTATGCTGACTGTTTGTGCCATATCGTGTCATCATACTTTTCTGTGATAAAAGAAAGAGCACGGTTGGCTATGACAGTGTATGCTTCTAAATGTTCTTTTTAGTTATGAAGTATAGCCCCATGATTCAGGATCTTCACTTTCTCGATGGTTTTTTGGCTGTTAGCAATTCTTTCGCATTTTAAGCTTCCGTTTCGACATTCATTAGATATGACGATTCAGACCGTTATGGGTCACCATAAGCTCCTATTGGAAACTAAAAGATAAGTGTGTGAAAATAGTAGAAAAAAGAGGAACAGTAGAAAACAGCAAGAAATAAATGAAGATCATGCCAACAAAATAGCACCACTGGTAGCAACAGACATTCGTTTCTTCTCCAATGATACAAATTGTTGATTTGGTGGATCCATTGGGCTCCAGACAGGAAGCCTCGCTCGACGCACATCATCAGGGTTTGTATGACTTCCTTCAATATCACCCATTGGCTACTCTTGCTTGTCTTCAACCACTACCCGCCTAAACCAACTTAACTCACCCAGGAATTCTCTCCGGTAATGTGCTCAACACACATCATCGTAGTCTGGCAAGATTTAGTGTTTGACCAAATGATCTGTTCTGATTACGCAGTACTCTGTGCCTAACCTGAGGATTGTTGATGCGGTTTTACCAACAGACTTGTGCATTTTAAACGCGGAATTTTGAAGCATAGGTAATAACAACATCAGCATGTCCTCCGCTCACAGTAGCCACGTTTCTGCATCGTGCAGAAGAACTGACCTAGCTGCTGGGGAGAATATTCAACTCTTGATAGACAACCAAAAGTCTCGTTGACTCCATGGACAACTGAGGTTGGTAAAAGTAAAACATGCATTCTACGTAGACGAAGATATTTCATTCGACTTCCGACCTCTGGGTAGAATGCATCTGATTCGATGGTAGAACCTGGTTTAGTATCTCCCCAAACAGTGCAAGATTTAGTATTGAACCAGCACAATCATGCAAAGCAAGCTGAGCTGTCGGGCTGTCTCGTAAAAACTTCCACAAGTCTCAAAATGACTTTTTGTGGCATCAGCCCATCAGTTCATATTGTAAACCTAAAAATTTAATAATCGTGACAGTCTCAACCTAGTCAAAAATTCATGAAATTTTGTCAGTCCACGCCCGCTTCTAACAACAATTTGTTCTACATATACGCTGTACTCTGGAACTCAAGAACAGTCAGTTACAGTTTCGTTTGGTGTTGGATTGTATTGCAGTAGGATGACATCAAATAGCAATGAAGAAACTCAGTGACGTAATAAAATTCCCTAGATCGGAAACTTAGCAAAAGAACAACCTTCCTTTTGCCTATGAACACCACCTTGTAATCCTCAAACTTTAAAATACAGTTCGCAGGTTTTTTCAATTACCAAAAAAACAGGAGAAATATGAACGAGTTTGCTTCAACGAATTTCGTATAAAAATTGTCCCAAACTGGACCGCACTTTTCCGGCCGCCTTGACTATACTCACCAGCAAATGAGCCAAAACAAAGTAAGATGAACCTCATGTCAAACTTATCCTAGAGGAAATCAAGCGGTAAATACATCTGTCGATGAGCTTGGAATGATACTGTATGCAAAGTATAAAACCGGCCGTGAACACTATGACTAGGGTGAACGCGGAACACTTGACGGATCAGCTAGTGCGCGAACGTTTGCAGTTTTTTTTACGTATGTATATCTATAGATGAACGAACAAAGTTTCCCGGAAGCCTATGATGGTCTTTCTTTTAAAATTCACGGAAAATTAACAAAAAGGTCATGCATTATTAAGGGAAAACAATTGATGTGCAAGGCGGGGACAGATTTTGTATGACAAACTTTTCCACCGGACTAACAGAGAATACCGTCCAAGAAAAAGCCAGCATACTAATTAAAACATTGATTCTATGAATGTCGGAATTCCTAGCAGGTATATCCCATTCAGATAAAATCGCCGGACGCACTAGAGTGAATATGCATTCAAAGCATGGTGTCATAAGAGAACCTTGTTTCTTGACAAATTTGGGGACTTCCAAAAGATCATAGTGGCTTAGTACGAGCAGTACATGTGAAGTAGAATGATATGACCAATAAATAAGAAAAGAGATATTCTGAAATCAGGGGATTGTCTGCAACAAAGTTACAGAGGAGAAAAGCGGATGACGACATCAATAGGAATATCTCAAGAGTCAGAGAATGAAGGCTTGGGCATCGAGGTTGTAAACTGTGTACATTGGTATCGCCTGGTAGAGCAAGTTCAAAGGTGTGACAGGCACATTTTCTCTGCAGATATTAGATAGGGGCGTACGCACTGCGGCAAGTGAGTAATTGATTAGTTTCTGGTAAATTACGACTGTCACAAAGATTGAACGCACTTTCACTTTGATGAGTTAATAAATAGCCTGTTGTACACGATTTCAGAAAACCCCCTTTTTATCTTAAATGTGTAGTTCTATCCACAATTTCCAGTTTACTTGGGTCTACAGTTAGTAATCTGAAATTTTGCCATTTGTCGTATTATTTTCTGAATTGATAAGATGCAAAAATTTAAAGGCTGTGAAAATATTTCACAAACTAAAAATTGTTTTTTATCTAAAGTATCGATAAATCTACTCTGACAGCAGACATTTCCGGCACAGATAGAACTATACTATAGCGACGGGGATGTGTATGGCTACTACTTCTTATGTCGGTATCATTTTTTCATTACTTAACAACATGATAAATATGATGTATCAGGTTCCTTGAGCCCGTCCCCTCAGCGTTACTGACAATTATAATTGAGTCTGGACGTCACCATAAACGTGAGGTCGACCATCAAAACCGTGACCCAGCTCAGTTGCTCGAATAATGCCACGTTATTGGTTGTCTGAGCTTTTATAAGGTCCAAAGGTGTCCAAAAGAATAGAAAGAACCAAGAAGTGCAAGGACAACTAGTTTGTATCATTTGGCTTTCAATAGTAGCACAGGAATTAGTGGAGAAGATGGTGAATCAAACACATTTCGGACACCTAATTGTGTAAAACTGAAGCGAAAAAAACGAGTCTCCTTCGTTCAGTGCACTCCATAGTTAGTCAGTTGGCTATTGTTAGTTGTTCTTTTGTCAAACCGACTAGCTCTAAGGAGCGCGAATGATTGTCATTCATCTCTGTGTAGTATAAAATTTCTCATGTGGTTCTGTCAGAGTGAACAAGCAAAAGTTACTGATATTTACAAGCTCCTAACTGAGGTTCACATGGGTGAATCATTCTTTTCTGTGGCACGGAGTTTGTTTCGGTTGACGAACTTCTGCCGGGTTCACGTCTAGGCACGTATGTGAGCTGACTTACACTGTTTTGTTGTCAGCTACATTTTGTACTGGGTGTCTGCTTTTCGATTGGTATCAATGTTTACGGTGAAGATTGTGACTCACTCTCGGTTGGGGCTATTGGTCAGAAAAGCAATGGGCTATAAGGTTTAGTCAGTTTAGATTCACCATTTCCTGATGCAAAGCAATCTATGTAAAGGTACAGCTTATTAGCTAGATGACCTATAGATCATCCATGTGTACATCATTGTGAGTCACAGTGCTACCATATCAAGATAAAGCGATGAGTATGGAGTTTGAAAACAGTAAGCATAAAATTCGGTTTGTTTCATATATCGCTTTGTTTAAAATGATCATATTTATAATCTCATCTGAATCACAAGAAGCGAGCTTGGACAGAGAATCACAGAATCACAAGGTGATTCGAATTTGTTTCGTCAGTTAACCGTGTTGACCTTCAGAACGAGGCCACATGGTCCAAAGTTTGGATTTTCACCATTTTCGCTCCTTGTGATTCCAGCGAGATTACAACCATAAACCAGCTGTGGAGTGCTCAAGTATAGGGATAGTTGGACAGAAGCGTACTGGGAACGTATAACTGACGAGCGGCACTAATGGCGAAACCCGGGAAATTTTGTCCTGCCATCCAGATACCATACCATACTACTCATCACGATGATCATATATGTACTGTATTTCTTTTGTCTGTCATCTAGTTGCCGTTTTTCTGTTGATTAGTGACCACTGAATTTATGAGACATTATGAAGGAAGCCTTCCTGACATCTATAAACGTAAAAAGATGCACAGTGTTCTTCACTGAAAAGAAGGAACACACGCGTGATTTGGTTTTGCTGTAGTCTCATTTATTACCACTGAAGTATAAGATTTGATTAAATAAAGAGACACCGATAGCACAGTCAGTTCTTTGGTTGTCTGGCAAAATAAAATCTTTACTAAGATCTTTATGCATCGATCTCAATCAGTAGTTTTTAAATTGTCTCTTCAATCTGTATTCTTTCAATAGTCTAATATTTACAAGATATGGACTCTGGTAACATTTACATGGTACAGAATTACGGGGAACCTCTGGATATGAGTATAGTGTTTGCCGTCACTTTATTTCTGATCCCGATAAATTCAGTTGCCAACCGTCATAATCCACCCTCGATACCCTGGTCACACTGAAACACTATATTCCGCCTCACTTGACAGTGAGAGTGAAATAATAAGGATACGCTTCATATCAAGGCCTTCAGTGGCGTTGACAGGAAAAAGTTGCTTATCATACGCTTTGGCTTTTCCTGTGCACTACCCAACTGGTTCTCTTTTTTCTGAACTGATGTTGAAATACTTCGAGCTTACTACCAGACTGCCTAAGCCCTCGCATTTTTGCTGCTGCATAATCTGAAAGCGCTCCACTTACAGGCTAATATTTGCCATTAGCTACTCACAAAGATTCCTCCTAATTCAGTACATTTTCCTTGTCGAGAGATTCGTATCAGCTTCCTACACGAATTCTCACTGAACGCATTATTCATGCAGTCGGACGCACAACAGTTCCACTGCTCCCTATCTAACAAGGATTCTGCACAATCAGCTTTCTATAATAATTCAACTCACAAAACATTTGGAATAAAATAAACACTTACTAGCAATTATTTAAAATGTTTTTGTACTGCGCTCATTAGTTTTTGAGTCACGTGAAAGCTGAATATTCACCTTCCGAGATGCATAAACAATTCACTTGAGAGATGACGAAGAAGAAGAAATAAAAAGAACTTTAATGACAAGGATGATCACAAAGTGCACACGTCGGTTGACCACGTCGAAAAACGTATTTTCAGCAACAATAGAGAATCAAAAGGGTGAACCAGATAGATCACAATTCCGCTTGTCGAACAAAGTAGACCAGTTAGTCGACAACTGAATACCTAGTTAGTTCAACCACATACAACGGAATACTGCCGTGGCTGATCAGGATTGTTATTCAGTCTGAGTCCAGGACAGACACTGACACTGGTGCCAATGCAAACGTCTAAAAAATAATGAAACATACTGCCTAGTCTGCTGTCAGTATCGTCTTATCCAGATTTCATCAGAAAGCCGTGTGGTGCTCCGCCTAGGTAGAGGTATACGTGTTGATTCAACAAGTTCATCAGACGGGTGTCACCAGAGAGGAGAGAAGAACAAGATGTGAAAACGGGCCGGATTGCCATGGAATAAATAAGAGCTTGAAGGAAGGGGTAAAAGACCCAGCAGATATTCTCACTCGTGACAGAAAGTGAATCTAATGGAAAGTATAAAACTTCATACCCACCAGAACCCAACACTTTCTTTAGGAGCATCTCCCATTTTATCCACTAGATCTGTAATTCGGAAACAGTATAATCTCGATTACAATCTGACGTAAGAAAAAGGTCAATATTGCAATGGTCTAAAATAAAAGGTTTGCAAATTTTCCTGAATTTTGAGCTTGGTGCTCAGATGGATATCGCTCTATTGCTGATTGAAGCCAGGGAAATACCCAAGATGATGCTAATTTCCCATCGTCTGATGCGGAAATATTTACGATGTAAACAAAACGCTCAGGGACTGTAAAATGACGAGGTATGTGTGCTCCAGCATTAATTTTGACCAGAAACTTTGGGATTCTAAATGCCTAATATATTGATCCCCGGGAAAAGAAGAGTGCTTTTAATAAGCGCAGATTATTGTTTCAAAACTTTTAGCAAATAAGACAACTATCACATTCCTTCGTTTTCCTTTTTATTTATTATCCAAAATGTGATCATTCCGCAACTTATACTTTTTCTGTTTGCGCAGACTTAGTCCACCCGGTGGTGTTCTAGCCGAATACCCAGATCTGATCGGAGTCGCCCTGATCCTCATAGCCGCCGGAATCACGTGTTGCGGCGTGAGAGGAAGTGCCCGAATGACTGGTGTATTTATTTTCATCAATTTCTGCGTCCTTGTTGTCACGTCCATCTATATGTTCGTATACAGTAATACGAAAAATCTACGCCTGCCTGTTCCGTCAAATGTGACCGATGCGAACCCATACTCACCCGATCCGACATTCATCCCGTTCGGTTTGGGTGGACTGATGGGTGGTGTGGCTATCTGTTTCAACGCGTTCATTGGATTCGATGCAATTTCCACTTGTGCGGAAGAAACTCGCTCACCGAGCAAAGACTTACCGAGGGCCAATTTCGCGGCCGTATTTTTTGTCACAGCGATCACAGTGGTTGCCTCGCTTGCACTGACTTTGTACCATCCTTGGTACTTGGTGACCTCGGAGACTCCGTTCCTGGTCGCGTTAAGTGATAATCTGGGTGGGGGTCCCTCGACAGCGCGAACAGGCATGTTTTATTTCGTTGGAATTGGTTGTCTTATCGGATTGTCATCAAGTTTGTTGTCGAACTTGGTGGCCGGACCACGAATCAACTACGCCATGTCTGAAGACGGCCTGCTGCCTAAATATTGTTCAAACATTTGTCAACCTTTTCGAGTAAGTCTTCTTGACTTTGTCGGGTAGAAACAGTAGTCTGATGGTCTTCTTTGATTTCTTCTAACTCAGTAATTCCGAAAACGTATAAATATTTGCCGTCACCTTCGAAGTAAATTTGCATATCTTTCTGTGCCCAAACGATTTATTGTAACAGTGCATTTTCGTGAGCAGTTGGATAGCTACAATAAATGCAAGTTGAAATCTAGAGCCTCTATCGGCGCGCTCATTGTAGTTTATGCGATTGTCTTCTTTCGTTCAATCATCCCGGGCGTTTGCTGAAACTTGTTTGTACACAAACCTATTTAGCAAATTTTGAATCACATCTGATGACCGTCACATCTGGAGCACTCAGTGCACATCTACTGCTATGTCTCGCACGCTCAAGTACATTCTGCGGAAAAACGATCCGTGTCCCTCACACTCATAGACACGTGTCTGCAACTGTGTTCACGCATGCAGTGTCGATGCCAGCTATGCGCCACACCGGACTGCGTTAACCAATTGAATCTTGTCACGCGCCGAACGGCCTTGAGGGGTCTGATCCGTTCATATGCCTGGCTTGAACTTGCACGTGACTCTGACTCACGTGCTTGCTAGCTTGCGCATTCGCGTGTGTTTACTCGCCAGCATACAACCCGGCAGTGTGCCCACCTATTTGCGGACAAACAGAGCAAAACCGTCACTTGTACTATCACCAACATAGAACACAACACTTACATTATTCGGCACCCTGATTCTTCGCAGTTTCCATCTTTTTTAATCCCGCCGAGATGGACGACTTATAAAATCTGGACCAATACAACATCTGTCAAATATACCAAACCAAAAGTTATGATTAATTCATTACAGGGTGATAAGCTGGTGAGTATCAGCTAACATATAGATGAAACCCAGTCGAAGGCAATCCTATTAGGATTTTAGCAGGACGACTGCCTTGCGCCAATGCAACTTCGGTAGGCAACCAGTATGACCCGTTTACGAGACGTCCCTAATCCGCAGTGTGAACTCACGGATCAATTGGTAGAGCGCATATAGTACTAGATTACAGATAAATTTAATGCGTTGGTTCCAATCCCAAAGAGGAGTAAGGCTTTAAATCTTTAGATATATTCGAAATTATTCGCGATCTATCTTAGCCTTAGCGATCGCATACAATGAAAACTTAAAGTTGCGGGCAAAATATGGCGAAGTCTCTTAGTGTTTGTCGCTAGTTGAATTACCGACGCACATGTTCCTGTAAATTAAAATATCGCACCAATCTGAGACAGACTGTGAATTAAATTGCTTAGTTATAAATCGAGTTCATGAATCTTTTGCCTAATTGTGCCCGGACTAGTCATTAAGGTTTTCAGGAGGAATTTGGCGACGATTTATAAATACATGTTAGGTCTAACTAAATCAATGGAAAAGAAAGTTCGAGCATGAAAGGAAGCCCAATACTTCCTGAGACTCACGTGTATCACGGTTTAAAACAAAAGGTTGATTTCGCTTTAGGTAGAGCTGTTAGATAATGTAGTCATCATAAACTCTCATTCGTTCTTCGAAAATTATTTGCTGTTTTGTGTACCTTGTCTTTCATGTTCACGCCCCCATTAACGGGTTTTTTGTTATTTCTATCTAAAAGTATGTTTGGACCAAATTTTCCTATATAAACTCACGCAGTCAGAAAAATTACGTAGCACAAATGAATCCACTGGCCTCTTTTTCGTCTGACTACCTGCAGACACCGGCTATTGCCACTGCTTTTGTGGCCTTAGTTACCGCGTTATTGGACCTGTTGTTTAGTGTGGAAAGCCTGGCGGATTTTCTCAGCCTGGGAACACTGATCGCATATTCGATAGCTTCGATCGGTCTGTTGAGATTACGCTATGCAAATCCTCCGGAGTGTCACGTATTGCGTTCAGCGTCAAATAAATATATCGACGATCCACTGCCATCAATCGAAGGGACGACTGACGATGAAAGAGTAGAACAGGTGAGCAGTTTTGTAATCCTGTTGTTTTTCGCTTCATTTTAACTTCTTGTAATTTATGCCTGAAATCAGTAAATCGAAGTTGCGCATGGAGTCGCAACAAAAAATGAAAATCTAATGAAGCCGCTTGAGTTTCAGAAATGACACAGACACAGTTGAATCCGCTCCAATACTTTTCACTGCTCATTAGACGAATGATAACAATCCGGGTGATCAAACGGTCATAACCGCGAACTTTCAGCCCTTCCGTCCCGTGTTCGAACCCTTCTTCCGCCGCTGGTCACGTTCTTCATTTGGCAGCCTCGAACTGGCCACGACCCTCTTCCTGAAATATTGCACCAGTAGTATTATATAATAATAAGAAAGTAAATAAAAAGATGAAAAGATAAAGATTAAGCACGACAGTCTTAGAACACTCTGTAAGAGAGTTTCGTGTTTAACGGAATCAACCTATTAATCCCACTTCTGAAGACATAACGGTTTTGGGTGATTGGAAAGCCGCACAGAAGTAGGGTGCCTCGAAATTTGGCATTTGGTGGAAAAAAGAAGAACCGAAAGGTTTAACTCTAACTCCTGGGGCAGAAACCGAATGCTGACTGCCTGTGGCCGAGATGAATGCTGAGAGTTCATGAGAATAGGAACAGCCGCGGCTTCCACAGAGGAATTAAACCTGCGCAATAGATCTAGAATGGAAACAGTGAAGTTAATTTCCGGTAATCAACTAATAAACTGGATGTTATGGATAGGTCATTAGTTGTCACTGACCGGTCGAGAGTAAATAACCTAAGTGCGGATCGTTTGAGCAATATTTATACGTTTTCTTTACATTTAGTTTTTTGAAAGCACGTGTGTAATGAATCACGGCAGTAGATGCATTCTTGCACAAATAAAATAGTTATTTATGGTGAACATTTCGTATCGTTCACCTTAGAGAATATCGCTTTTGAGAACATGAAAACTGTTCAAATTCCAAATAAATTATGTGAGAGAAAGAAAACTAATTGTCCAGAAAATAGAAAAGTGAAAACTGGTTTTGCATGCTCTGGATTTAAGGAAGTGTGACTTAAACAGACATTTGTACTTCAAAGATCACAAACCAAAATAAGCACGTAATTTGATTGAATGGTGATAATTGGTGCATAGCACTTATTGAATTAGTTACCTGAGCCGAAGCACCTCGCCTTCTACTGGTAATGGGTGCTCAGATCGGCTAGCGTTTTTCGTCACAGTCACGCGAGCTTCTTGCACAACTTGATACTCTATGGTTTCACCTTTAGCATGTGAGAGCTATATCGTCTTTGATATATGTTTGCATCCGACTGATATAGCAGTTTCATTGTTCAACCTTTCACTAACTTACAACTAACTATGCTAGCTTTCACTATTTATCTGTTGTAAGCCAAGAGTTCATTCTGCCTAATGACTTATTCTGCAACAACGCGAAGCACATACTACTCAAACTAACTAGTAATAATAAACGTGGGTTGATGGCTCGGTTCCTCCCTTTCAATGTTAATTACTCGTTTCAGATACTTCACACGGCAGATGAAGAAATAAGTCGCATCGATCAACCAGGATATTTGAAAGCACGCTGGGCAAATTGTATGCCCCAGTGTACTGTCAAATTTTTCAACCGCGGACGACCTGGTGATTCGGTGATGTTCCTTGTGACCATCTATTTGGTTCTCATGTGCATTCTGATTATTCTGATCAAAGTTGGCGCCCCGGAAGGATTGTGGCCTGTGTGGCGAATCGTCGCTGTGGTCGTCTTCCTCTTGGTCCTCCTATTCTTGATCTTTCTCATGTGTGCATTTGTTCAGCACAAATCCCCTTACAGAGATCTGTTCCGAGTGAGTTTAAAGTGACCGAGAAACTCTGTCAGCAGCTGGTTTATAGACACATCTAAGTGGTGCTTCAGAAGGTGTTTATGGCCGTATTTATAAATTAAAACTATGATTCTCGATCAAAAATAAGTCTAAATTCGTGCTTGAGTTCTATTTGTACTCAAGGTTCATTTGGAATTTATATTGAATTGAACAACAAACCCCATTTTCCTATTCTAATTGAAGGACAACCCAGGGCATAGAGAAATAGCCAGGAAAGTGTTTTATTTTTGTGTTTTGTGTGCTCGTGTGGTACGAAAACAGACTTGATAACGTCGCAAAATGAAGTCGGACAGAGCAGTTAGGTCCTGAAGGTCAATTAAAGTTCATCTAACCATAAAGTTATGGTGTAATATGAGCGTAGATGTCGGTGGTTTTTCAACCTCTAGGAGTTAACCACTCGGTCACATTTGACGTTAGGCTTCGCATTTGAACAACAAAACACGTATCTGTAGGCATTCTCCAAACCTTGATGATTTGTGGAAAGCTTACCGATTGTTTCAACAAATTTTTGATTCCAATAAAGTGTACCACACTGGAACCAACAGGTAACAAAAAGTGTTTTGATTCAAGAATAATTGTACACTTAAGATAAAGCTTGACGCTTATTTAGAATCTACTAAACAGTCATGAACATTCGTGACCAGCGGTTCAATCGGGAAGTTTCCCCTTATAATGGCTTCTTTGTGCTCCATGCAGGCTTCTTGTTACGTCAGTGCTATTCTTATAACGGAAAAACTAATAATGACACGATGCAGTTGCTGCCTCCAGCATTCTTGTAGCGATTTGAACCTATTACACCTAACCCGAAAATCGTGCATTTTTGACGTCAGATGACCGATATGGTCCCCACTGGTTTACTTTGCATCAGAAGTCCAACAAAGAAACGTTCTTTATTTTTATTCATGTCGTTTTCACACTTCATTTTCCGTAGATCCGAAGTTGGTCTGTTAGTCTAACACAGTCCCAAGCAAACATTCATGTAGAACCCCTCATCGATATGGTAAAAGGGGAGCGTGTGAGAAAAGTGAAACTTAAAAAAAATGTTTTCTTCCCGATACGCCAATCAACTGCCCTTGTTCATTTTGTCAGTGTGAATAAAGTATCAGCCCCGGAATTCACGGTGCTATTTTCATTATCGCAATTCGTCTCCGCTTTCGGCTGGCATTAGATGTACAGTAAACAAGTGGATGGGCCGAACTGAATGAAGAAATACTGGGCTACACCCGCTAAGGTTGTCTCGTAGATGAGCAGCACCAGTTCGTGCTGTTTATGCTATTCTGGTACTGCATCATAAGTGACTTCAGTTTTAGCCTGCGAAGTACAGTTTGTGTCTGATGGGGAACAGGAAGTTCATGGAACTACTTGTCTTATCAGACACTGGCTTCGCTTAGGCTTCAGTATTACACGCACTCCACGACTGGCGATAGGAGATAGAGAACTCGTAGTACTAAGAAAATAGCTTGACTTATCACCTAGAATTAAAAACATTTTTAATGTCTAACGTTCAGTTAACTTGGGTTATAGTGAATCAGATCAGCTGTTGACAATTTGTGATGCCCTATACGCCTCTTCACGCTGCGCGGTGCGCTACGGTTCCGTGTCCAGGACTCAACACAAGTCAGACATGGTGGGAATCCGGTAATCAGGCTATCATGATACATCCAGATCCTTTCGTGACTGAATAGTACATTACTCACTAATACTGCCACGTATTGTTTCATGTCTGAACGAATGTGTGATAGATAAAACTAGTGGGACACCTGTCAGGCAACTTTGATCCATTCAGTTCTGAGTGTGTCGTTTGCGCCAAGAGTTATTTCAGTGAATATAGCATTTTTCGTTGATCCAAGTGCCACATAAATGCAAATGGACTTTCCATTCAATAAGATTCAGACTTCTCGTGCCATCAGTACATTCCGTGGATATATTTCAATATCCATTGCATCACGTTCAGCCGCGTGCTGTTCGTCGCATTGGGAAGTGACCGATGAGACTAGTCCGTCGATTAGGACTAGCTGTTGTGCCTTATTGGAATAGGGATTCTTGCATCATTGAATATTCACTCGCGTTGTTCACGTCCGATTGGCCAAACCACGATGGCTCAGCTGGCAGAACATCTGCCCAGTAAACGGAATATCACCGGCCTTATTCCGGCTGTCTGCGTTGGACTTTCGGATATGAAAATGCAGGTGAACTTTCCATTGTTTTATTCAGGCTCCTCGTGCCATTATTGCATTCTGCGGATAAATCTGAAGTATCACTCAACCCCGTCTGGTGATATGGTAGACTGCGTCATTATTTACCGAGCATGAGTATGAGGTATACGATTTCGCTAGTTAGGGGTACTTTGGGACTTACAAGTTCTACTTTATTCAGAGCTACACAAACCTTAGCTACATTTACAACTGAGCTTCATTTTTTTATCAACTTAAAAGACGCACATCGTACTTATGGTAACAACATTCAGTGAAAATCTTCTTCACTCTACTTATTATGCTTACGAACAGGCTGAAAATGGAAAATTATTTTCATTTTACTGCGTCGTTTTCGTTCAGAAAACGGTGATCGTTATGTGACAACAACTGATAGGTTTCAGAGTTTCTTAACTAGTACGTCATCACGTTTGAGTTTTCTTTAAGCTGATTAGTTCAACGTTCACTGTTGTTGATTTCTGATACCGCATCGCCTCGGAAATGGCGTTTTCATGTTTAACCAAAGGGCTTCCGATACTCGGGCAATGTGAGACATCATTCTGTAACAAGTGGGTTATTCGGTATCTTCAGTTTTTCAATTCCACACTTGTCCCGAGGAAATTAGTTATCGGATATCAACCCACAATATGTGCGATTGCATAAAGTTCACGGAATGTAGAAAGGTTATCGTCCGGCTGACTCAACGTAGAAACAATGTAGGACTCAGGAAAGACTGAATAGACCTAATAACATGCAAATCAATAGAGAAAAAGAGGAGAGGTCGATGGTATTGAGAGGAAAGAGGAAAAAATATGCGGTCAAAGATCACTGCGACGGCAACACGAGTTGCAAAACGTGTTTTGGATACAAAGTATAGAATTTATCCGGCGGACGACTACCGATTCCGTCAACTTTAGCAATCATTAGTTCCGCGGTCCTATGATGATCTGGAACGCCGTTTCTGATGTGTGAGGGAGTGTGTCGACCCAGAGTTGGCGGACAGCCAAGTCACATTAGCAGCCAACATTTGTGCGGTACCCAGCCCAAGGCTTGAGACAACGGAAACTCGAATGACAAGACAGCCGATCGCTGGAGTGGATCGATTGATGAGAGATGAGTCTTGTCAGCGTTGTTTAAGCCTCAAGGCGTGGTCGCCCACACCAGTCAGGCCAATGCGTTGTGTGCAACGAGTGCGCAAATGTGACAGCAACCCATATACTCTTTGATTCTCGCCAGTAAAACTAGATGATTCTGAGGCAGAACTGAGCTCTTACTAGAGTCAGCGGGACGGAGTAATATATATGAACTTTCCTGCATAAAATTCTGAGAAGCAGTATTGATGAAGTAGATAAAAATGAACTTTGTATTGATGGTTGGCAGATTTTGATAATGTTTTGAGGTGATCCAAATGTGAAAAGCCTTCGGCCTCAGCGGGATTCGAACCCACGAATGGTCGCCACCACGCCGGAGGACCTTCGACTTTCTGCATATGGATCACAGTATACCCGCCCAAATTACAGTAGCACATGGCATCCGATTGCTTTATGAGCTATAGTTTCAAGACCATTTTTTCACTCATGTAGAAGCACCAAAAGAACCTAATTTTACTCTGCTTCGGTTCGGCATATCATTCTCATTTAATTTCCCCCGTTTTATGGGGAAACCCCTTGTCTGTCCTCTTTGACCGTGTACTTTTTTCTTGTCACCTAGCTACCGTTGGTCCCGTTATTCCCTTGTGCAACAATGACGGTAAACATGTTTCTAATCGCTGAACTGTCTTGGATCACATGGGCACGATTTGCAATTTGGTGTGGAATAGGTGAGTTCGGACTTGAGGCCGGTCTGTGGGTGATGATGTAATTCATTAACTGAATCCATTCCTTACGTGTAATGAGTGGCTCAGCCACCACAGCACAAAGCTTGGTCGGGCACGGCACTGAATTCTTGTTCTTTCAATGTTGAAATTTGGTGTTCTAAAATCTCCATGACCGTTTACAGTTGTTACTAAATGTCCTCTCACCTATAGCCGAGTAACTCGGATGCAATTTTTATTTTCGTACACTGTGAAGACTTTTCTTCACACTAGAACACAAAAGTGAGCGCCGTGTGACCATTTCATCCTTGATAGGAATTATCAGCGGTAAATATCTAGTATGATCTAGGCCCGCAAAACTACGAGTTTCATCTTACCAACCCGAATAACAAGGCTCCTTTGCCACAGTTCGGCCGTGAACTGTTTGGCCCTGCGTGACTTACTAGTACAAATCTCACGGCTGAAACTGCGGAGTTTGCATCGAAAATTTATTGAACTCACTTAGTGACCAGATCCGGCTAAATAATATGATTCAGCATGGAGTGTCAACGCTCAGTTCACAAGTGAAAACCGCGGAAGCATGGTACAGCTGTTGTAGTCTTGTCGTGAACGATGCTAAGTTCAATAAATCGTTGACAGCCAGCTCGGATGGACTGGTAGTTAGGTCTTCGCCTCACACTTGATCACCCAGGGGGCTTGGTGGATATCCACTGCAGCTGATGATTCCTAACAAGCCAGTTCGAACTGCAGCTACCATGGTTTCCATTTGTGAGTTGAGCATTGATGCTGGATGCTGAATCACGCTAACTACTGTAGGTTGGATACATACACAATCTTGCAAAATGTCTCATTCGCCGACCGGCTATCCCCAACATCATCATCACGTGTGTTTTGCAACCTGTCAAGTTGCATTGAATTCTTTGCCGGAACCATAGCTCTTATGTGGAGAAAGTGTAGTCATAGCAATTCCATTTCGATCGATTTACTATTGTAAGACAACTTAATTTTACACTTACAATATACAATTTTATCAGTTTCTGTGAACTATAAATAAGATTAATCTCATGTTCTTTGTGTATTGCAGGAGTGAAACACATTTGCAATAGCCTCACACTGCTGAAAACTTTCGTTTTGCATATCACGCATGTCGACGGTTTCCCCGAACAGCTGCTCCGAGAAACACACTCTTAAGCTTATTATCTGTGCGGTACAGCAAGTGATCAATCAGTGTCATATACAGTGATCACAAAAATAAGCATGCACTCATGTAGGCTGCTCGTTGTGCGAGTGAAAATGATGAGAAAACGTGCGTCATCCTCGACAATCGTGTCTGCGCTATGCAGATCTCTTCAGCCTCTGGCTTAAGCATTGCAATTAGATCACTGCCCATCGGCTGTTTGGTCAATATGGGCTTCGAATGATATCTGTGAGGAATGTCCGTTGCTGTTTGACACACATAAGTATCATGATAGCTAATGCCTTCTCCTGAACTGCAGCCTGTCAGTCTCACTCAATCCACCGTGGATTATTTACAAGCGGTCTGACTAATTGTTTGAGAACATGTGCGCTCACACTCTACTGCTATATCAAATGGTGGCATTTTTAGCGGGGATAACTAGCCATTTGCTTGTTCGTTTCTGTGTACTGATCACAGAAGGTGGTTCTGTGTAGCATTAATTCAGCACGATCTGATTATAAGCCCGGGAGCTTTCAATCGTTTCCGGCCATTTTCAGTACGATAATGATGAGCCTTATAAATCAGCATGATGTGCCTCATCTTTCGGCTCCAGCTATATTGGCATGACAATTTGATAAAGAAACAAGGACTACCATCCTATTCATTGTGGAAAACTCTACAGCAATAACTTTCTATGGCGTATAGGTAATATCGACAGAGTATTTGGATTATTACAAAATTAGGAGGAAGTTTCTTCATTTTTCAAGATTCGTCAGGTATTTTAAGCTACCATTCAATGCTGGAAAGCCCGTGTAAGGCTGTGCACTTTATCCAATATTAGAAGCCATCGGTAGAGTTTCTGCTACTCACGCAGGAGTAGTGGACTAAGAAATTTCATGTTCCATAACTCAATTCTATATTTTTCACTCAGCTTTTCCTATTCATCAGGAAATAATCGTGTAATAAGTCCACCAGTAGATCCATCTTCATCAGTTCAATCGAAATGGTCTGGCAATTTTGCATGAACCTGGTACAACAAAAAATTTAGACACTAAAATATGCCACCGATATTGCGCAACTTAACCCTCTTTCTTCTCCCCAATTTACCGAGCTACAGGTTCTCTTCTACCTGTTTCTAACTTTCTCGGCCCTTGGTAATGTTATTGTGATATTATCAGCAAAAACTACTTTAAAAACTCTTATATCAGATTATGATTCTTTTACTCCGAAACCTCAATTACAACTTGCAATTGTCCATAGTTTTACAGTAAAATATAAACAAATCTTGTTCTCACCACCCGAAGAATAACAAAACAGAGTCCTATCAGAGATGAGCGCGTGTATTTTGACCGGGTATGTTTAGAGAAGAGATTTCTTTGAGCATTAACAACTTCTCCGTAGCACGTTTCGCGATTGTGATTCCACTGTGAAAATGCACCTTGGATTGGGGTATCTGTTGTTATAAGTGGTCATCCAGCCACTCAAAGCCTCAATGTGACCCAACTCCGATAGCTGTTCGTGACAATCGTGCGAGAAAAATCATTCGAATTGCGCAACCCGACTAAAATGGGTGGCTTCCATCCGGTACTATATTTGGTAGTGAGATAAAATCAAGTCACAAGGCTTTGCTTCGGTGATTCTGACGCTTTCAGCTCGCGCTATGTTCAACAAACACGTGGCCTAATGAGCATCCTGTGTTTGTAACCTAACTCAGCTGATGATGAGAAAAAAACCAGCCAACAAACGTAAAATACATGCTTGGTTTACAACCTAACTGTAATAAGGCACCATTGGTTAACGAAACCAAGTTTATTATGTTCTTACGTAACTAAGGAATGTAAAAACCGAAACGTATTGTGTTATGGTGATTAGGAAACCACTACCATTCAGCTGATACAAAATGAAGGCAAAGAGAGCATGGCATGATTTAGAATGGAATGCGATTTGCATATCAGAGGATGTTAGATTAATAAATTACTACAAATCACCGCATTCCGATTACGTATTTTAAGGTGGAATCGGGGAGATGAATTTACGAGTGAATGATTGGTTGCTCCAGTGATTAACTAATTGATTGATTGATGGACTGAATTGATTGAGTGACTGACTGACTGATTGGTTGATTGATCGATTGATTGGTTGATTGATTGACTGATTGATTGAATGATCTGATTTGATTTGACTTGACTTGATTTGATTGATTGATTGAGTGAGTGAGTGATTTGAATTGATTGATTGATTGATTGATTTGAATTGATTGATTGATTGATTGATTGATTGATTTGAATTGATTGATTGATTGATTGATTGCTTGATTGATTGATTGATTGATTGATTGATTGATTGATTGATTGATTGGTTGGTTGGTTGGTTGATTGATTGATTGATTGATTGATTGATTGATTGATTGATTGATTGATTGATTGATTGATTGATTGATTGATTGATTGATTGATTGATTGATTGATTGATTGATTGATTGACTGATTGATTGATTGAGTGAGTGAGTGAGTGAGTGAGTGAGTGAGTGAGTGAGTGAGTGAGTGAGTGAGTGAGTGAGTGAGTGAGTGAGTGAGTGAGTGAGTGAGTGAGTGAGTGAGTGAGTGAGTGATTGTTTGATTGATTGGTTGATTGATTGGTCGATCGATCGGTTGACTGGCTGGTCAGTTGGTTGCTCGGTTGATGGTTGAATTAGTCAAACAGATCAGGAACTGGACATGATGACTTGGGTGAGGAGTCAAAAAAGGTTTCAGGCTTGATGTGTGTGATAACACTGCCTTAGGTTTCCTTGTTGATAGTTGAAATCATTTATCCGAATAGTGGACTTTTGAACATACTGGTTTTAACTTGATTCTGAAAGCACTCTGTAAGTCGCTTCCACATTACAATTTATACTAATAAGATGGCTTGTCGCCAGCTCGTGACTGTTTATTATTTCCTCGTTCTACTCTCAGTTCACGAAAGCCTCTTAATTCTGCAATTCGTTGCTAGCTGCCATACATCTGGGTTGTGTCACTCACTTTGAGTAGTCATGAATCCAGCCGTGGATACATTCTGGAACTCCTTCGTGACAATACTTCTGAAAGTCTGGGGTCATTTTTAGAATTAGGAGTGACTTTTCCCATAGTTGTTGACAGTTGGGACGCCCATCACCTGCGCATCGACATCACCCTAACTGGTGATGATAGACTTGTGATTCGAACGTCACTCTCGATGATCAGGACTCACTTGAATAGATCAACACCAAAGTCGTAAAAATTGCCCTGAATATGCGCAGGTCATAATGCTCAGTTGATCATGAGTAAAAGTTTGTTTTTCCAGAAAATGTTTTATTCACGGAGGCATTACTGGTCACAGTTCTGTGAGCAATATAAGTGGATTTGGGGGATGAACTACCACTTGGGTAGTAACAAATTGAAGATCACATTTGTACGTAACCAGTGCGAAAGCAGAATCGGAACTTGTCATAGATTTATTGGCACGTGACTGGACTTCATACACATTTTACGAATCTATCGAGTTACAAGTAAATCACTGGTTTACAAGCTGCCGTTTTAATTTGTGCTATTTTATCTCAATCCGAAAAATGTTACCCAGCGTAGAGACCACTAAATTTGTTCAGAATGCTCGTGTTTTGTTGTGGTTGTGCATATTCCATTGAAATTATCACATTCTGTATGAATAATTCCTTCGTCAGAACAAATCGATTGCTTGTAACTTCACATTTTCCAGGTTTAATCATCTACTTCACGTACGGTGTGTGCTACAGTAGCGCTGCCGCCCAAGAAGGCCACCCTTGGGCCCTGGGAACTCCGCCAAAATCGACAGACAACAATTCACCCGATTACGTGGTCACGAGATCGCGATGAATGGCGTCCATCTAGACACAACCGAAACAGATCTACTCTTCGCCTTGTTTGTCAGTTCCCGTGAACACAGACGCACATGCATCCGTAGGTGTCCATATTTCTTGGTCCCGGTCTCCTTCTAGCACATATTCATTTGTTTGGACTTTTTGATGTGCTATGATCCTTCTGTCCCATGCTCTCGACCCAATCAGCGCTCTCTCTCTCTCTCTCTCTCTCTGTCTCTTTCTGCTCCCCCCTCCCCCCTTCCGTAAGCAGAGGCAAGCAAGCAGACACTAGACTTGGTGAACACATATCTGTCTTTTATCAAAACTATGACCAGATTGGATATTCTGATTACTGTATGAGTTCGTTTTTGGTACGTAACCGGTTGAAAATTGGAAGTGCGACTGGAAGTTTCCCAGCCCTGTTTTGCATCAGTCCGCTCCACTCCAACTGTACATCCAGATAATCATGTCTGATCCCCATATAGGATGCGTCAGTGATACATTGAAAAATGAACTGATGAATTAAACTCTCAACACACGGGAGTTATTAGCCAACTGGAGTTTGGAAAGTCTTTTCTCCGGTGGTGCCTAACTATAAACCAATCGTTCTTTCATTCAAGCTCTTTTTGGATAACCATACAGAGTATAAATTTATTTTCCTTCATTCGTCTCATGCTCATTGTAGTGAAATGGGGAATTCGTGAATATATATTTTAAAGTATCCTTTTTCAAGTATATCATGCTCATGATGGTATATCAATCGTACAGTGTGAGCATTTTAGGTGCTGTCCTCATTTGAAAAATGCGAAAGATAACAAATTATTGAAGCCAGTGGTTGACTGAACTATCATCAAAAGGCTGAACTGTTGGTTGTGTAGTCCGTTAATTCGGTTATTACTTCTTTCCGGAGATGTGTTATGCGGCAAACTTTTTTGCTCCTACTGACCAGCGTCAGCTGAATGTCCCCTACCACCATGACTGGATGGCTCAGATCAACCGTGAATCACATCACTGTTTGTGTTGAGGATTTTAGTAAGTTAATAAACTCATATTTCAGTCACAATTTGGAGTATACAAACCGATAGTTGTCACTTTAAAATGAACCCCCAAAAACGTGCGGAAAGAGATAAATGGCTGGTTCAGTCCTCGAGGTTCATATCAAGTTACTCCATGATTTTAAGTCTGTTAACCAGGACAAGTGCGAAGTCGAGCCTACAGTGTTGTGACAGTTATTTATGAGGAAAGAGATGAGTCTAAATACAGAGCGTGTATGGGGGATTCAGAAGACACACAAGTAAGTCATGGTACAAGGGATCGGTGCAGTTTGTAAGAATGTTGACGGTGAATTTACCACAGGTTGTAGTGTGTAGATCCCACACTCTGGACATAAGAGGACCTATGAGAATCAAACAAACACTAGTGATGATAACGAAGCTGTGGTGTACTGCGTGAAAGTATTTCTGAAGCAGATCAGAAAGGATTACCAAAATGCAAGATTCAGGAAACATTGATGGACAAACGACTGCGAATTCAAAATGACCGTCTACATGGATTTCACGCTTCACAATATGGGAGGACCCCCATACATTACATCTTACCATCACGTACATGTATGACCCTATTCATTGCTCTCTGTAGCCAGAGCGGATATGCCCCGTACTATTTTCGGGCTTGCCTGGTAAAATTGCCCCGAAAATTTTACTTCCGAGCACATGTTTCAATTCCTTCCACTGGTAATACAATACTTTTCAGTATTTTAGGAAGACGATCCTAGGAACAAATCGTATTTCCGCCGTATCAATCACTGTGGTCGGGAAAAGCTCAGTTTAAGGCTACCGCTGAAGGCCGAGAGTGCTGATGTCTTCCTGCCCTATTTCTACGTTCTTGTCAATAAGCTTAAAATACTAGTACCACAGGCTTTGGAATGATACCGATTTATAACTCATATTTAAGTCCGATAGCCTTTTGTTAGCCACACCACGTGGGGATTCTATCAGATTTCCTGTCGTCAGTATTGTGTGGTCCCACCACCGGTCGAACTTCTGACTGCATCCCCGTCCAGGCCGACATGGTTATTGATTCGTCAGTCGATACTGACAGCCACGTCGCACGCACGCACGCACGCACGCACGCACGCACGCACGTCACCATGATTTTGCAAACACCACGAACGATCTATTCCAACCAATCAAACTTCGCCATCGAGTCATACTTGCTTGTTGATTCGTTGTCCGCTGAGTGGCCACGTTTGACAGCACACAGTTTCACGTACTGCTTACGCCTGCGATAGACCTTTCACTCGTTTACTTGCTTGCTGGCGTACGTGCGACTAAACGGACTTCCTGCATGCCATGTTTTGTCAATATTGGTGTACATGTCAGATCTGCTCCTCAGATCAGCAGCCAATAGAAGCAGAGCGTTAGAAAAGGGTATTTCTGACCAACGACTACCCACAAGTTTACATAGACGAAGTAAGCGAAGAATAACGGCCGGGTAAATTTCAATAAACCAGAAGAGGGCTCCTGTCATATGCCGCGTTTTAGAAGATTTCAGGAGAAAACAAATCGAAACGTTCTCATCTTGCCACCACTTTCGTTCCGAGGCATCAATGAGTGTCATTAGGTATCCTTGACATGTACCAACCCGTTTGGTTAATGTAGGGCCGTGTTTAAAACGACCAGGCTCTAGACCTTCGTGTGGGCATTTCGTTTATGTAAGTGTCGTAACCCTCAGAGCCACTTGCTGAGTTTTTGGTTCACTGAGTGGCTGTTTTTCTTTGTCTTTTCAGTTCGAACACGTTCAACCCTCTGCGGAAGATCAGTGCCCCAGCATTCTACACAATAACCACGGCATCCCGCATCTCAGCAACAACAGGCAGGGCAGTCTATTGAAACTGAAATAATTTAACAGGGAAAATGCCTGTTGTATCCATAACTTATGCTCAGGTGTCTGCAACCAACGCGGTTTTGTATGTTCTTGACACCGATATACCTAGACTAAGTTGCCCAAAACGACTACTAAAAAAAGTAATGCGGTGGCCTAGTTAATCCAAAAAATAAAACCCAACCACTCATTAGCTCGTTTCTAGAAGAAGATTGCTCCGTCTGTGTAATTTAACCTTTGGTCACGAATCATTTATTCCCTGAGCAGAGGTTACTTCACTTGTACTCCGTGTTTACGCATGAGCGCCGTCGACGAGACATCATAACCCATGATCATGAATACCCACTGCATTGTTGAGGAGGATGAGCAACCACGACCAAAAGACGGAGTGGTGAAATCTATCAAGGTTACCGTGCATCATGCGCATTCAAGAGCCAACGACAGCAGTTTGTTATCTGTGAGTGTAATGGTTTATTCGTAACCAACACTCAATCTGGTCTACTTAACGGACCAAGACCATCACAGCGAGTTATGGGATGCACAGACAGAGCCTGTCCTGTATCGAAGTCAAGGTTTGAGGCAATTGAATGAAGAGCGACAAGACAGCAGATCAATAGCGTGGATCGATAAAATGAGATATGAATCCTGTTAATCAGTGTTTAACGTAAACACAACCAACCAATTAAAAATCTTAGCCACCCACATCAGCCGGACCGATGGGTTTTGTGCAACGACTAGGTACAGGAATCGACATTCGAATTACTCAATGTTTTACGTTGCTGGAACAGGGTTTTCGAAGACAAAGAAGCGTTCTTTCCAGAACTGGTGAGCAGCTTCAGAACGCCATCTACCACCAAAATTGACTGACAGTGGTGGAGGGATTCGATCCGCACTCCTGAAAGGTGATAGATACGTATACCATTCGATCACCATCGGTTATAAAAGTGCATTCGGTCGAGGATATTAAGATAAGTTGCATTGTCATTTGTCAACAAATTCTCAGACGAATCAAGTAAAACATCAGCACTCACAGATGTATGCGTCTACATCCTTCGCAAACGCATGTTCATGGTCGAATCAGGTCAAATTCACAACCACAGGAGTCTGCTGGACAACGAAATTGAGTCGAAAAACGTAGCCTTAAGAATGGAAATTTTACACCACAAACAGTTATACATGCTTTACAGAAAATGTGTCATAAATAAGAACTTGCATTTATTAACGTAGAGGGTCGATTATTTCATACATTTGTTAGTTCCTATTTGAGGATTACCCCATTCAGTCTGAACTTGTTTTATGTTTCATAATTAGAAAGACTCACGTGGCAAAAACGAGGAAAGGGTGATACTTCGTAGTTAAAATCACGTTTTTACGAACATGTGTGTAACCGACTCCCAGTACTCGTTGAGATACACGTGATATAATCCAAAATAAAAGGCTCAGTGTCCAATTGGGGTTTTCGATATGGTCCTTTTTAAACAATCACTAACATCACACAGGAATCGTACAAACCTCAACGGGAACAGCTCCGTGAATTACAGACTGTCAAATGTAAATAAATTCAGGATTGCTTGAGGTTCAGGCCGTCAGGTCAACGAAATATCTGTAGATAATATGGGTCAAATGTCATGGAACGAAACGAATGCATGCACTAGTCAGCACCCACATAATGTCCGATGTGTGGAGAGAGCAGGTGTGGCGCAAAACATCCATAGGAAACACAAATTTGGAGTGAGAGTAGGGAGGTCGAATCGACCTTCAGCTGGAGCCTCGAATTCACTCGTTTTATTGATTACACCAGTGGAACATGTGAGCGTGAGGAGTCGTTCATGTAGTCCAGACGAAAGGCACAAAAACAGCTTCGCACAAAGATGACTGTAAAGTAATATAAAATAAACCGAAAAATCGATTATATCGCTGAGATCGGTTTCAGTCAAAAACGAAAAGACCTTCATGTATATTATCCATTGAAATCCGTATTACATGTATTCAAAGAAATGCAGTCCATTGTGAGAATAATCCCACGGAGCTCATTTCAATAGCGCACATTGTTAAATAAACTATATTTCCGTAATCACGCCAACATATACTGTGTATACACATGAATATTTAAGAGCTATCACCCTTTTTTAACCACTAAACAGAATGGAGTCACACACTAACACCCCAATCAAACACGCACCTGGTCGGACCACTCTTAACAGCACATTTTGTGCGTCAGGTAACAGGAATTCATGGGAGGTGCTTTTAGACGATGAAAATTATCGCCTCGCGTCTGAAGCTGGTCACAGTGTGATGGTTGCATCGTTTCAGCAGTTTTTTCCTTCTAGTTTTGAGCTGGATACTGGCAGATAACAGTCATAGGTTAATCGAATGTCTTGTGATACCACTAGTTTGATTGAACCACGAATTCATTCGTAAACATAAATAAATTAACAGCTGCAGCAAATTTTGGGTCATTTATTGTGGCCGGAGTCACAGAAAGCCAACAACAACATCGACCATCGATAATGAAGGGCATGGAAACACACAGGGACAACGCGAGGTCTGCTGTCATGGGAGCAGTAATTTATTCATAACTTAGCATAAATCACTCATAGTAAACTTGTACCTTCCTGGTAAACTTTACCACAATAGTGGAGTGGTAGTGGGCCTCTTTTTTCAGGTTAGCTCGTTTACATCTGAAAGAATGACATTTTCTAAAATTAGACATCACGTGTGAAATCAAGTAGGTAGTGTTAAAATAACGTGATTCCTTCCGTCATGGGCACTGGTCTCGTTTGTGTGTGTGGAGGTACCTAACATTGGTACTCTGACACAAACCAAAGATCGATGGCGTGAGCCGTGGTTCCAATAATTCTGCTCAGGATCACTTTCGTTCCCCTCGGCGGGTGCTTCTCCGTCTAAAAGACGGCCACCTTAGCTGTAACCTTGACCCCACTTCGGTGCAAAACTCTCGTAGCAACATACTGAACAGCATGCCCAGGAAGGAACAAGAAATGAAAGTAGGAATCACGCTATATAGTGGCATCAAATAAATCGAAAACCTATCATAAAGCTGTTAAGTATTACTGTTAAGTTAAGATTGTATCCAGGCCACAGAAGAGTAACGCACAAAAGCCAGGAGGCAAAATGCATCTGACCGAATTTTATAATGTGATACTATAACACGAAAGTCAATGAATATAAACGAGAAACAGGCAAATGTCAAATCGTGACATTCAGGGGGGAATTTAAAGATCACTCTATTCCACAGAAGGTTCGAGGACTGACAAGCACAAAGTAGAGCCGAAAGGTCAAAACACAGATGTTCACTCCGGCTGCCGAACAATGCAAATTAGCTAGGCCGGATTTGAACACAGTTAGGAATCACAACCACGTCAGAAAGTCTTTCTAATCAGAAAATAGATCAGGGAATGCACACCTAGTGAACCATGGATCTGAACAGAGTTCGTCTGTCCCAAACGTGAGTACACGGTCACAAAGTGCCCAGTGCGGGGGACGTATGTATGTGTGTGGGTGCATGTGTGTAAGATGCATTGGTTGATGAGGTCATCAAATGCAGTCACTGGGACACTGATCCTGGTAAGCAGAATGTTAACCGATTGAAAATGGTCAAATGAATTCGGCAAGTAGGCTTAGCAAATTCAACAGTTATACTTTTAAGCATCTAAACCGCTTTGCATATCCTATGCGTGAGGACCTTGCAAGCAAAATGAAGTCACAGGTTTGTCAACACCTTAAATTTATATTGCAATTTCAAATCCTGCCAAGGTTGCCATAAAATTATATTCGCAATTAATGAGAACACAGTGCGTAGAAGTCCGTCTATCGGCACCCGAGTATGCAACTGAATTGAGGTTCATGGACGTGCAAGCTAAAGCCACGCATACAGTCGATTCAGACCAAGCACGGCCGATCGATACTTGATGAAACCTATTTAGTCAGCACTGTCCGGGCTGAAGCATGGCTAACATCAATACCGTCTGTGTATGGGTGTGTGTAAGGCATATTGATCGGCTGTTCGCGGATTGTGCGTGTGCTTGTGAGTCTGTGCCTGCCTGTGCACGTGACTATTTGAGCCAAACATGTCATTACATGCTATTGCATAGATGAAATGACCACAAGGGTCTGCTTTATGAATGAAAGCCGGTGACTGAACGTAGGGGCTCGGACGCAGTCCCAATAACTCACATGTGACTTACTTAAGTCCACACATCAGGTACGTCAAAATAATCAAAGTAGGTGGTGAATGATTCCTTTTAATTTACAAAACGCGTACTGCAGAATGCTCTGTTCTGCAAGGATAAAAAGTGAAATTCAGAATACGTTGTAATGGTCTACATTATCCTTACTCATCTGTCCTTCTGAGCGACTGGCATTAGCCCCGACTCTCTTCTGCTAGGATTTAACTCAACAGATATGACTCCATATATGTTTTGGTGTATGGAAGAATGATTAGGAAGATTACATGAACTTTTCTCAAGACAACTGATCGATGAACGAATACGTGCCGAAAGCCATAAAATTCGGGAAATTTTGGGTGTAGGGATTATTAGCTTTGCTTATGCACAAAAACAGCGGAGAACTCGTAAATCTCCTCTACTTACTGACGTTGATATCCGTGTGACTTTAAATTCCAACTTATTTGCTTTTCCAATGTTACACATCTTCATTGAATGAGTTCCCCAACATAATACGTACCACACTTATTGATTGGCGAAATAATATTTCGTAACAGTCAGTACCTTGTTCCATGCATTCCTCTGGACTATTACGCCGAACCTCTGCCTAGACTTTAGTAGTCGTGCTGAGTGTAGACATCAATACGAGGGTCCACAAATTCACATGCCAGTAGATTAAGCACACTTCATCAGTACAGTGTGCAAACTGCAACAAGGAGGCTTGGGCAGAACTAATGTATTTGAGCCTGACGAAACAATCAAAAATCATAGATGAGTACCATATCCATGTGAACAGAAAACTGATCCGTATCAGTATGACTGCACTCCAGAAATTACTCCGACTTAAGTGGCAGTATAATTTTTTAATTGATTCACCATGTAGGTGAACCCTTCGACGCACCAGGACAAACCATGACAGTATTGCAATGCTGTTTTTTACGTGGTAGAAACTGTCAGCCGTATCTGATATCTCCCGCGCCTCAACAGTGAATCGAGCCCCGGGGCGCATGATTGTGACTAGCACACACGCCTTACCACAAGGTTATCGGGGCTGGCCCTAGATGGCTTGTTTCGCTTCAATGCCACGTGAGTTAGTGATTTTTCGCTACTGCCTCGGAAGAGTAACGATCCACATCATTCGCACTTCAGTCGACTTATCTGATGAACAAAATCTCAGTTAGGGGCCTACATGCAACGGCGACATTGCAAACGTAGGCTTGACTACCTGATCAGTCTTAGTAATAACAAAGTGAGAGCCAGTTAAGGTAACGATGCCGTAAGATGTGTGACACACGATTATGCCTTTCGGGTTCGAGTCCACTTTCAAGTGAATGAATCTGAACAATCTTGGTGAAACAGATGTACAGTGTTTTCATGGGTTTCATTGGTTAAATGAACGTTGTTAGTTACTGATGAGTCCTTCCATTTACAAATTAAACTTCGTAGTGCTCCAAATACTCATGCTATTGTATGAAGTCAGTGATTATTTTCCGTGGTTAGTTAACTGCGAACACCAACACACCCTTAAAATTGGTATCAGCTGACAGAAATCTATCGATTCATATATATATATATATATATATATATATATATATATATATATATATATATATATATATACACTTTCATACAAACCACAAAAAAGTCTGGTTTTTCCACCATCAGCTTGTGAGGGACGCCGATTTTTCCGCGTATCAAGTGTTTCCTCTATTGGGCTCTGAATTAATGTCGCAATCTGACGCAGAGAGACAAGTCTATGATAATAATGGTAACACCAATAGTAATAATAACAATAATAATAATAATAATAATAATAATAATAATAATAATAATAATAAAATAGTGTCCTGAACAAGTGTGAATACAGAAGATGTTCTTAGCTTAGGTTGATGGTTTTATATGCTCCTAGTTGTGGAAAAGCGCGCACTCGATACCACTTTGGTTAGTGGAGAAATATTTCCAACCTAAATACCAAACTTATATATTAGGAACTCATAAGATAGTAAAAATCTTCAGACCTTCATTTTTAATAAACAACTATCATATGACATTTCACAAGTGCACATACCGCCAACAGGAGGAAACTTCAGGAGTAAGCTGGATGGCAGTGACTGCATTTTAAAAGCAGAATCCCAAGTTTTTGTTCTGAGGACCGAAGATCCACGGTAACCGAAATTTATGAAATTAGTCTGCACTGTAGGTGGATTAAACAACTTCCTGCATTCAAAGTATTCTGGGCATGGATTCTTTTGTGAAAATCTCCTGTAGTAGTATGGTGAACTGTGCATACTACTCGCTGAATAAGTAGGTAGTTGATTAGTCGAAACACATTTATGGACAACTGTGGATTGATGATGAACACGACTACGTCAGGCGAATTGAACACACCAAAGTAAAGGAAAGCATGCAAACCACACAATTGCTTCTTCCGACTGAATAACAACTGTCTTCAAGTGGACCGAATCGTGCAAATAAGCCTTGTTATTATGTTGGATCTTGGTGACCACTGAATGAGTGATTTCCAAAGGACGTCCCATTTACCTGCCACTTCCTCTGGAATAAAACAGCAGTACTATATTTCAAATGATCATAGAACAACCCCAATAAACTCGTGATCACCAATATATAAATAAGGTGTTGACAAACCTGTGACTTCATTTTGCTCGCAAGGTCCTCACGCATAGGATATGCAAAGCGGTTTAGATGCTTAAAAGTATAACTGTTGAATTTGCTAAGCCTACTTGCCGAATTCATTTGACCATTTTCAATCGGTTAACATTCTGCTTACCAGGATCAGTGTCCCAGTGACTGCATTTGATGACCTCATCAACCAATGCATCTTACACACATGCACCCACACACATACATACGTCCCCCGCACTGGGCACTTTGTGACCGTGTACTCACATTTGGGTCAGACGAACTCTGTTCAGATCCATGGTTCACTAGGTGTGCATTCCCTGATCTATTTTCTGATTAGAAAGACTTTCTGACGCCAATAGTTCTAACTATTTGTGTTGGTTGGAGCTCAGGTCGTCGGTCGCCATGATGTTCTGATGATCGAGGTGACATCGTCAGTGCATGTCACCTCAACTGTTGATGAAACTTTTGCGACTTGTAACGGCATCTAATGGGGCACTTAAGCGAATTCACCATTATCTATTTGTTGCCTGCAGTATTTGGCCTACTAGCCAAGATTTAAGTAGCACATTGCAAAATTCGTCCTCCTCAAGCTGTATTCTTGTCCACTGTACTTTTGTGCATGCGCGCAGTGTGTCTCATGTGTGACGCCCGAAAGTTCACCGCTCGTAGGCGGTAAACAAGTCAGGCAAAGTGCATGGGACTACGTGTTCCGCTGCGATCGATATCGGAGTTCAGTTCACCAGTGGTCTAAAGGTCTGACGGTCATATGGACAACGAAACAGACAGGTATTAGTTGAAAACTGAGTGGTCGATTGAGTACGTCTGTCTGTACGTGGGTGTGCACACGCATGCATTAGCTAGGATCAGTGGTGAAATGCAGTGAGGTTGACTACCGATCTCGATGGGGTTGTTGATTGCGAAAATCAGCCATCCTCGATCGTAGCCAGGCTAAGCAAGATTGACAAAGTTCGTTTGATTTATCTTCATCGAGAATAAGTGAAATGTGGAACAAACGTCGAAGATTTTTAACCATCACTATCCGGAGAGAAAATCGATGGGTGCATCAACTCTACTCAGGTTATTGGACAAATTCGAAGTAACGGAATCGTCTGAGAACAAAATAAATTGCGGCGACCGAAAACGGCCATAAGTGACGGCGTGTCACATGACGCTTTAGAAAGAGTAGCGAGAATCAACAATATCTAATTGTTTAGCACACATTATTGTTTAGCTGACAGCTTGCTGTCAAGCAACGGCACAACTCAACTTTTGCAAATGCAGGCAATATACGCTCTTCAATCTCTCCGCATCGACGGTGTTCTGTTTCTCATTGGTTGTGGGAAACATTGCTCCGGTGATCGTGGTAGAGTAGTGAGGAGCACCGCAGTGACGGACAGATGGTCGACGCATACTGGGAGGGACTAACGAACGCGAATAATAAGAAAACAGCGTGGTAAGGTTCAACTGACCGTACAAAGCATTGGAGACCACCCACAGCACAGCATCCGAGAACTGGCCAGCTGTTGTCATCAGCTGCGGTCATCCACCGCCCGGATTCTAAGAGAAAACAATTTGAAGCCATTTAAGGATCACCATCTGCATGATTATGCTTAGAAGATACAGATCGTCGACTTCAGTTTTGCACCTGGTATCTCAGTCGTTACATTGTAGGGTGCACCTTGTTTACCGACGAGGATATATTTCACGTACAAATCAATCGACTTTACTGGCCACAAAAGAATTCCCGGCAACTTGTCGTTGGTCGGTGTCCGCATAATACCAAGTTGATGGTCTGAGCATATATCCTGGGAGGAAAAGTATCAGTCTTTAGTCTTTCAATGGAAAAGTCACAGGTGTAAACAGATTCCACTTTGCTGATTCTCCATAGAAAGTTCGGATTTGGACGTGCTTCAACATTTTCTAACTCCTATTGTGGAGATAATGACACCAGTTGCACGATCTTAGGTATGATTTCAGCAAGAGAGAGCAGCTGCTCTGTAAGCAATATGTGTTCAGCAGTACATCAGCAGCCTTTTTCAGGGACGCTAGATAAGAAGTGGTGAATCAGTTGAAGGACCACACAGGTCTCCGGATCTATTTTTTTCGCCGGTTTTCTATTGAAAGATTTCCTCATTTTGGGAAGGTTCATTGGTTTTATCAAAGGTGCTTCCCGCCCTAAACTAATCAGTTTTACGACAGAGAAGCACTTTGGTCCACGTGACAAACCTTGCAAAATATGACAGTTTGACTTAACTTGACAAAACTGAGAAAAGTTGTAATCGACTTGTGTTAAAAGCCAGCAGTTCTAGTAAACCTTGTAGTTGCTTAGATTCCTGAATGACAGTGTCATCTCGTTTTTTCACACTTGGCCATATCTGTTAAAGTACGGGATATAAAAATACATGGAATACGTTTGGTAATAAAGACACTGATCGGGTGTTAAGGCGAAGTCGATCAAGCGACTGTCCCCACCCGTTTATCTCGATATACACGTGGGTAAGGCTAGTATTCCTGCTTATACACCTGCTAGATCAGTCAGAGACAAAGATGGTAAAAATGACTGGGAAGCGAAACCACAGATCAGAAGTGAGACAACTGGTCCACAGTTTGTTTTCAGTTTTGATAACCCACTATATTGCAGTCCTAACTGAAATAATTTGCTACGTCATCCGTACCTACGCTTGTCACAACCCCCTCAGACAGTCATTCGCAACACGAAAAGGCCGATCACAGTTGTAGTCGCTACTAAATGAACGTGCCTAACGTCCATTCTTTCCAGTCCTAAGTATCAGTTGTAAAAATTTAAGGTTGTTTTACCTAGGCTATTGTGGGGAGAAAACAAAGTTCCAACTTAGTGTCGATCAAAAATCCTTCGGCTTATTCTCTTCAGTGCTTGGATGAACTGCTGTGAGTGGCCTCGAGTGCCTTCTAAAGCTTTATGTGACACGCCTTTGCTTGTGGCCGTTTTCGGTTGACGCACTTCATTTTGTCTTCAAGTATTACCGTTTCTTCGAATTCGTTGATCAGTCTGCAATCAACAATCCATCGAGATCGGTAATCAACCTCACTGCATTTCACCACTGATCCTAGCTAATGCATGCGTGTGCACACCCACGTACAGACAGACGTACTCAATCGACCACTCAGTTTTCAACTAATACCTGTCTGTTTCGTTGTCCATATGACCGTCAGACCTTTAGACCACTGGTGAACTGAACTCCGATATCGATCGCAGCGGAACACGTAGTCCCATGCACTTTGCCTGACTTGTTTACCGCCTACGAGCGGTGAACTTTCGGGCGTCACACATGAGACACACTGCGCGCATGCACAAAAGTACAGTGGACAAGAATACAGCTTGAGGAGGACGAATTTTGCAATGTGCTACTTAAATCTTGGCTAGTAGGCCAAATACTGCAGGCAACAAATAGATAATGGTGAATTCGCTTAAGTGCCCTACAAATCGTAAACCACTGATTTTGTTTTCGTTCTATAAGAAATGTAAGTCCTTCAGTATTTTTACTCGGGGTTATAATGATGCATTCATTCGTGTGAAAAATGTTGCCACGTTTCAGGTGCTCATGGGAACCCGCCATCAACTGGAGGTCATTTATCCGTCGCACTTGCCAATCGCGACGTGATTGTAGTCGCAAAGCCTTAACTACTTCCAACGACGGACGTTCTTCGAAGTTCCATTTTATCACTCTGTTTCTATCCAGCGTAAACATAAAAAACTACTCTAATAAAATAATAGATAAATTACTGACCTATCTACTTTCTTTCATCATTTAGTGGTGATTTTACATCGAAAACTAACATGGTTGAATCATCTGCACACTGCATCAAACTCGCACGTCGTTCATCGTAAGGCGTTTGTCATCAAAAACAAAAGGAAGGTAGCTAAATATACTACGCTGTCTACATCGTCTAACAAATCTGGTTGATAGTTTACGCCAGTACTATCATAGGACCTGTGGTGTACTCCTTCAGCCTAGATATAGACTTATGATGGAACCTACATCATGATATCTGTTAAAGTAACTTTCCATTTGGCTATTCCGAAAAGTTCGTACAATCATGGGATACATTGTATCTAACTGTATTTGCGTGCTTCTACCAAAGAAGGCTTCTGCTGGTGTGACACTGCTTTGGAAGGACGCAATAGAAATTGAGTGGTATGTCATCAGAAAGTTGTCTGTAATCTTTAGTATGCTGTCTTCCACTTGTGACTTTTTAGAATCCCTCTTCAGTGTGTTTGCAGAACGTTTCGTTTGTCGTTTTATCGAGGATGGTAAACGGGACTCCTTGCGTGCTCATTTTTCATGAATTTCAGAGGTTGATCAAGTCAATCCATGTGATCCATAACCAGGACTTTGGGGATCCAAAATTGAGCGAAAAATCATACCGAGATGAAAATGGAGCCTGAAGAATAAATATTTTTCACAGGAAATATTTCCGACTACTTTAATCAAACATCAAAGGTTGCAATGAAATACTGCTGATTCATTTGAAGCACAAAGTCGACGTGAACCCGTTTCCATGGGCCTGAGGGTACTGGTCTAGAGTGTAGAGGAAACTTAATGGGTACATTAGCAGAATTCGAACTTTCTTTGCAACATTTCTCGTACTCTTCCACCTGCGTGTCAGCATCGGGTCAGTAATCATAACTTTGAACTAGTATCCTCACATTTAGGATTCCCGGATGACCACTATGCGACTGTTTCGGCACTCTAGCTAGTGGTGGCTCATGAATCCCTATGCTTTCAGGCAACATCGGACAGTCAACTGCTACCATGAAAGCATCTTCCTGGCAACAAAAGTTACAAACTATTGGTCAGTGATATTTTTGGGCCAGCCAGTTTGCAAAATATTAATTATGGGCTTTAGATCACAGCTTAATTTACTTTCCTTCTTCATCATGCCACGTGGGTCAGCAAATTACGAAAGAAAGTTCACCTTCAAGACCAAATTAAGCTGAAGATATGACCAAGTTTTTGCTGGGTTTACTAACAGCATTTCTTTGTATCTGGTGGGATAATTCGTCAGCTTGTCTAAAACTGTCTGTACGAGTGTTCAGTGTTCATTAGCAGTGGATTCACCTACGAGAAGGTGGAATTTCTATGTATGCTACTGGAAACAGTAGCAGTAGTTAGATTTTGACATCTGGCGGAAAAATGCTCTGGATTGTCGGCTTTAGATGATGTTGACTGGTAAAATCTATTGAACTTGGACAGAGAAATTCAGCTCGCCATATCGAGGAACTGCGTTAAACTGGTTCAGTTCACATCCCTTGCTCCCTATCCTAAATTCATCTTGTATTGACCAAACTATTTGCTGGCCTTTCATGCATTGTCACCACTAAATTCCATGCCGATCATACCCTTAGCTTCCTCAACCGCGTAAAAATTGTTGTTCAGTCATATTGCGTCAAGCAGTTCTTTCCAGTCTTGTTTCTACTACAACAGTCTACTGACCCCAATTCTCATGGGGCTAACTGTTGTTATCTTTTCGGGTTTATCGTTTACGTAACCTTTCTCCCCCGGTTATGGAATGATCCACGTCATAATGGCCTGGATCCCATGACGAGGCACAAACTTTTGAACGTGATTATTCTTTCCCACAGTCTGCCTTATTCTTGTGAACGACTGGACTGAGCCATCACTCTATGATCTCGCCCTTTCTCATAATCACGTTATTCCGCTTGTTCTTCACCCGCGCTTGTATGATTGCTTTTCCCCGAACCATTGCTCCTCCTCTGTCCGAGATTAGTCCAAGTGCCCCCCATAAACAGCGACTTGCTTTGTAAACCATTTGACTCGCTCCTGCATTGCCGTCTCCAGCCTTTCCTTGTCTTTTGTAGCCTGGGCATCTGGAATCCCTTCTTGGCTGTATTGATTCTGTGTTTGGTTTACCCAAAATGTGAGGTGTTTTTGTTTTTGTTTGATGATCTGTCCCATAGTACATGTAGTAAAGCGAGCCGGTGTTCTCTGTCTTGGGACTTGGGGTTCGTTTATTTGCGAGTCACTCAATTACGGGACGAAAATCCCGTACAATGACCGATACCGGGATTTACTAATTAAGCTTCGAAAATGGTTCATTTTACCGTGGAGTGATCGCATAAAGCCACCCACGTACTCCTATCACACTGTTAGTGATATGCCAACCAATATGGACATGCCTATAGTCAATAAACTCGGTAAATCGGTGCATTTTACAGCGCCTTTCATGGAAAATTCAAGTAAATCTCAAATTAAACAGTGTTCTCTCGGCAGTATGTCATCCGTTGGCACAGTATTTATCGTTAACCTGTTCTTGATTCACTCGAGTATATTCACATTGGCTTCCTGAAGTTGCGATAATTTAGCGTGCTTCATTCCATTGTAACAATCGTTAACTGTTCATCGATTGCAGTAGTTCACTGATTCCTACTTCTCAGCAGCAATCTAACTCGAATATTAAAACAAACATCAGGATTAAAAATTAGGGAGGAAACTATAAATAACAGTATCATTTTAACTGTCAACGTGTGCGAATACAAGTGTCAATTTTCATGCCACGTAGTCATATCTTCCTGTATATGATCACTGATTGGATGGATCCCGTGGTCGTGTAATTTAGTGTGGAAGCCCGATACTTTCTGAATGGCCAAGTGCACTGGCATGGCACTAGTAATTGGCCATTGCCACCCGCAGTTGGACAGAGGGTGACTATGCTCAATGACGTTAGTAAGTATTTCTAATTGTTAACTGGTCCATCGTCTGGTAGCGGTTGTTGGGTGAATAATGTTGTGTTTGTCGTTGGTCTTATGATAACATTCGACTTATCATTTGAATCAACTATCCTGACTGTAATATGCACTAGTGCAAATGCACTGAAATGTTAAGGAAAATATCGTGCAGCCTAATGTTACTGAG
Organism: Fasciola hepatica; assembly: GCA_948099385.1. Lineage (NCBI taxonomy): Eukaryota > Metazoa > Platyhelminthes > Trematoda > Plagiorchiida > Fasciolidae > Fasciola > Fasciola hepatica. The sequence goes on along the minus strand of CANUEZ040000142.1, from coordinate 14,913,277 downwards.
TTATGTTTCTAGATACGATCATGGTATCAAACAAGGGGGAATGATGTGAGGAACACGGTCGTTTAGGCAACATACAAGAGAGCACAGATACAAACCTTTAAGGTCCCACTATTTGTGCTGCCTCTGAATGCTGCTGTTCGGCAGCAAGTTTACCAGTGTTATGACCCAAAAAACGCGCCCAAGTAGTGTGCTGCTGGGTGTCATTCTTCTCCAAGAAATCTGATTCCATACAAATTTCGATGATGAAGTCACCACATTAGGTGGTTCTGTTGCCTTCCCTATCGACCACCTGGCTCTGTACCGTAAACGGGGCAGTGGAGTCATCTATTTTATAAACGAACAAAGGTATAGGTAACTCCATAATATGTCATGATTTCTACAACTCACGTCAACCTTGCAATTGTTGTGTGCACACCTGAACACTTAAGTCATCATACATTTGTCATTCTTGTTATCATGTACATTTCCGCAGCTAGCTCTTTCTCTGAGCACGATAAACTCTCTGATATTGCCTCCACAAATTTACTGAACTTTGTCGACTCTTTCTTATGTGTTGTCTGTGGCAAACTCAACAGGTTTGACGTGAGATTTCTTACATCCCTCGGTCTGGTCGGTATTCTCACCTTCCGCGCCAGACACGACACCATGCTCGATCTTTATCCTGTTAAGAGCCCAGACTTATTTCATACTGCCTGTCGTCCTCCATCTGGCCGTCCTGATCATACCATTGGGAAGGCTTGCCGAGTGCTTTGCTCTAAGAGTGGACAACACATTCCACTCAAAGCAGTGACAGTGAGATATACAAACGACAGTGCCACTCAGAAAGTCTCGGGCCACTCAGAGCTATGGCTGGTATTTCTGACCTAAGCATATTTTCTCACTCGGGTCTCTTCTTGTTTGGTGAACACTTAACGGGATATCTTAAATTCTGATTTGATGCCTGCTGCCTCATAGAAACGTTGTACACCCGACTCTGCCATTACTCTTCCCCTCAGCCGAAGCGATTGCCTCGTACGTAGGAAAGTGCCTTCAAGTCCAGAGACCATGGTATCAAGAGAGCTCTATCAAAATCCATCAAAACTAAGATTCAAAGACTGAACACCCTGGATATTAAACGTAAACGACCACCAAAAATTGCGAGGAGACATGAAAGACGATCAAGCATATAAGTGGTGCTACTTTTTGTGAGCAATCACCTTTGGAAGATGACAAATTCAATCGTCAGTTTAATACTGACTCATACCCACCAGTTATCATAAACTTTGATGCTGACTTCCATCAGAACAGTGTTGTGGACGACATCACCTCCTCGGACTTATACAAAGAGCTCATTCACCTTCGGGCAAGTAAGGCAAGCGGTCCAGAATGTATGCGACCGATTCTTTTAAAGGAAAGTGCGGGTACTTTATCCCCCATATGTTTTGATCTCTTTGGCCCATGCCTAAACTGTTTTAATATTCTAGACTGTAGGAAAGGGGTTTCTAAAACTGCAGTATCTAGAAAGGGTACATCTGAGTTACATCCAACAGACTGTACAACAGTAGTTTTTAAAGAGTGTGAAATGATCATACTAAAAGGACTATCAATCCAGATCAGTGTATTAGACTCCAAGCATTTTTCATGTCAAGGGTCACGATCAACTCTCGACGCCCTGGTATCTTTCATTCACTCTGTTTTATCGTCTATTATTCACAAATGTCAAGTTGTTAGGGTTTGTTTCTTTAATTACAAAGATACATTTAATTACACTGACAGATCGAACTTACTCTGTCTGCTTTGTGACATTGGCATCATTATCTCTGACATTATTCTTCTGTATGACTAATATTCCAATCGATAACAACTTACTGAATATTGTGATCGAACTTCTTCTATGCGTCCCATTACACAGGCGTCCTCCAGGGTACCATTCTATCACCGCTTTTTTGTTTTCTGATTAGTTACCATCCATACCCATTTATGCCGATATGTAACAGCTAAACATTTCCCAGTCTCGCTAAGAAGAGTAACTGAGCAAGTCAATTGGGCAGGGAGTCCAAATCTAATGATGAATCCGTCAAGGTATAGTGGTATTCCGTTTAGTCTCCATAAAGTTAATCAGTACTCTGACACGACAGTATCCAGTGCAGAATTAGTCGTCAATGGAGAGCCAATACTATGAGCACCCTCATTCAAGTACCTTGGTGTAACCTGCAGTCTTGAGTTAACCTGGACAGAACATGTCGCGGCAGTATTCTTGAAAGTTCGATGACACCTTTTACTTGATCCGACTAAAATTAATTCTCTACTCCGTTTCCCCTAATAAGACCCCTTGTACGTTCATGCATCCTCCCATGCTGGCTCTATGCTTCCCCGTGTCATCTCCCGGACTTCTTGTGAAAGGTTTTAAACTTGTTGTCGGGCCCCTTAAAGATGTCTCAACATAGTGGCATCACTCACGGCCTGCTCAACCACTTTATCGCAAGCCAGTCCATATTCTGTCATCACCTATTTTCCTAACTCGCTACATTGAGCATGTGTATTCTTGTTATTTTTTTTGGCCACTTTTACAATGCAGTGGTTATTTAGCAGCTAGTTATTCGCCCTTGGGTGCATAAAACATAACTGACTTGACTTGACTTGAACAGCCATGGGAAGTCACTGTCCTATTTTGAAGCTACCATATCATGCTACTCATGAGTAGCGACTGGGTGCCGTTCAAAAATCTGGGGAAAAAGTTCCTACAAAAGTGGAAAAATCAATGGGTTTACAGCATCCGGTTACGAAACAATTGGAATGACTTAGTAAGCTGTGAACATGTCCTAGTATTAACAGGTTAATGGAGGCGCACAGCTTGGTATGCAAGCTGTTTACAATTACACCTCACTTCCCGTTACAGCTAATCATGGTCTTTCATGTACTGACAATATGGACCCTAGATTTTAGAGTGGAACGAGTTGATCCATGTATAGATAGTCCCCATTACCATCATAGAAGATCAAGTATAAAAATATTCCTTAAATCTAAAAAATAATGATGTGAGGAAATATATCTACCGAAACAAATTACTCGTCTTTCATTCTTTCTTTAGAACTTCTGGTCAAAACTGAGATACAAGGTCATGCCTCAAGATGAAGCCCTCCCGAAACCTCGGATTTTTTGCTCTTTCCAGTTTACTTGCTTGATGTGACGGAGGATTTTCTTAGGTGCTAATCAACATCATGGATATATGTATCATTTGGGTGACTGGAGAGAATATATGAACTGCAATAGGCGAGGTCTCGATCATGTTGGAAAATGGTGGTGATTTAAACTACGAATTCCAACTGAGAAACACAATGAGATAGCTGACCTCAAGGCCGGACAACTCCAAGTCTCGCCACACGCGGAAAACTCGTGGAATATCCATAATTTGGTGTTCACTACTGAGGCGTGCTTGGCCAAATCATTTTCGGTGTTCAGTGTTCATCTACATTGTTTGCTAGAAATAGTACTCTGAACTAGGATGTGAATAGTGTGCAAACTTTTTGGTAGATTTGAGCCCTACGAGACTGTAAACTTGAGACATTTGGATCAATCATATCAGCAGTTTTCTAGAATGTATCTGACAGGTGCGCAAAACCTCTCGATTAACCCCTGCCAGTGATTTCTCGATCGTCCGACCCAAGTGGAAAGTAACCACGAACAGGTGAGGAAATTGTATTCGACTATAACCAAAAATGAACACTTTATATGGCATGAGATCAGAGATAAATGGACACATGACGTTATTAATAATTGCCCAGGGCTGTGCACAGATATGATTTGTTAAGTCGGATAACTGCATGTCGTAAGTCTGGTTGGTAGGCCGGTTAGTGTGAAAGGTATACGACCGTGTGATGGACTGATTGGCTCATGGGCACGCGCGTCACGACTGCGCCGTCTTGTGGGATGTGCGAGCCTTGTCTTTGATTATTGTTTACCAAGCACCCTGTCCGTGGATTGGAAAAACGCAGACTACAGATGACGTATTTTCAGGAAGATTTCCGACTCCCTGACACTATGTCTATCAAAACTTTGCTTTAAATCAGTTCTTTGAATAACGTGCATATTTACAGTTTATATGTCCGAATTTAAGTAAAATTGTATCCTTTGAGAAAATACATCGATGATGACTAATCACGAGACAAAAATTCCTTGTCTAAAAAACATTTGCTTTCTATCTGCTATCCTGCGAGCGGGCATTAGGCTAGCTACTAAGCGACGAATTCAGGTGAACGATAGCTCAGTAAATCATTTGACAGCGACCAAACGATCCACTCTAAAGGATTGTTGTTCGTGGTAGTAAGAAGCTAAGCACGTCATTCGTAGGTTATCAGTAGTGACTTGGTTGCTTGGGCTAGTAAAATGGGGCAGTCCGTGTAGATTCTATTTGTTTGCAAGGGAAAAGAGAATTAAGTGCGGAAAAATGCCTCCTACTGGAGATCGTGAGCTGAGTTAAAATGCAGTGGCTCAATTAGTAGCTGCTTCTGGTTGACCATATTTTTTTGACATTATAAACTTAAAGTACTGTGAAAACAATAAACCTTGTTCTCAAAGAAGAGAAGCAGTCACCGATCGGTGATTTCATCGATTATGTGCTAATATATGGTAAACAGTGATGCTGGCATACAGTCTACCACTTTGTGAGTTCATTGAACAGTTAGCATTGGTGTACCGAAACTGGATAGGTTTTGGACCAGTTGCTGACGGGACAATCCCACACAGAATACGACGTCTGTGGAATTAAGTTTGTACAACGAAATATGTTACATGAGTTATCCAGAGTAGTCAGTAGGAAGTAGCCACATAAAACCGAAACATTTTTTCATGTCCAACAGTGTGACAATTTGAACTGTGTACAAGGCAGGAAATTGAGAAGATTTGTTGAAAGTCTTGCACATAAAATCCACAATCTCACGATGTTCCCTAAAGCATTAGTGGAGAATAACCATTTATCGGAAGAGAACATAGAGCCAATAAGAACTGTCGAATAAATGTGCTGCGGCTGGTATAAAAACACAAATGCACAGGGATTAAATTTTACTGAAAACGATTCCATTTAAGATACTACCTAATCCATGGACAATCTAAAGTCACAGGGGTGCGTAGTGCTTCCCCGGTAGGATGGCCTTGTTCTAAGGACAGCAGAGAAGGCAGTTGCTCAAAGTTTGGATGGGGCTCAAAATTGTACGAAGTAACAATCCGTGTGCTCATTCAGTGGCAATCTGTTTTCTAAGGTAATCAAAAGATCTTGTAGAAATGACTGGATTCAGTAATTAGGTCAACCACAGATCTGCTTTTGGTAGTGATGGTTAAATTAAACTGTACAAGAGGATGAATTAATAGTTTCCATTTTTCTCTCATCAGTGAATCGAATCAGTCGGTCAATACGTCCGCACTACCGATCAAATCAGCGACTTCCGCTCTTTTGCGTGTACTCAATTTGCCTACTCGTGAGTAGTACGAGCTTCTGGCGGTAGTAATCGCAGTAAGTCTGTCACTACCAGAAAAAAAGAAATCACATTTAAATGATACTTTCAGTCTATTATAAAATAACTCTTTATCTTCAAGGTGCTTAATGAGTATGAACTTACTCGAAATGGATTAATTTTTCATCAAATCTTGTGAGTGAACGAATTATCCGACAGTGATTTTTATTTTTTATAAGACATTTTAGATCCTATTCAGCACTAGCGTGGAGAATTTGGCATTTCTCAAGTGAGTTGATTGAAACTGTTCTGAAATTCTAAGATTACAATACAAAAATTCCGCGGGCGCAGAGGTATTTTACAGAAACTGAATATCTCTACACGAGTTCTTGGCCAATGTGATATAGTACTTTCATCGTGCAGTAGCGACCCTTCGCTTATTCGCCGAAATCCATGCAAACAGGACCACCATATAGTTGTCTAGTCTTTGCTGGAATTCGTCAGTGCTGGATCATCGATCTTATCGGGTAGATAAGGTGTTAGCGCTGCACTCCGAAGCAGTCCATGGTAAACGAAGTCTTCCACCACTGAAATTGTCCAAGATACTTAAGTTTGCATCTTGTTTGTAATACCCTCGTCTTAATTAAGCCCGTACCCAACAGAAGTCAATCACAGGAGTTAAATGTTGTTCTGGTAACTTCCGAAACCGTTGATGGATTTGTTCTATATTTGGGAATAGTATTATTAACGTGAATCAAACGGACAGCGTAACGATCGTTGGATCCACATTCGTACGCGCCTGTATGGTTCGATTTCCAGCTGGAACGCAGTGAGTAGGCCCTTCTGGTAACTGACACCTAGGCAACCAAGCAAATAGATGCGGAATTACAATATGAACTGTGAATATCCAATTGTTCATTGGCATGGCATGGTGAAGTGTTTGCTCTATCTGTCAGTCAGTTCGTCATCGCCTGTCCAGAATCCAGGTCGGTGTTTGAGACAAGGTATGCCCTAGCGACAGGGCAACGGATTGATAAGACGAGAACGGATTTCCGTCAGGTGGTAGTTAACCGTATCACCAATCAATCAGTCAATCAGAAGAGAGGTTACCCGATGCAAGTATGAACCTATCAGTTTGTGTTGCATTGTTCGAAGACAGTGATTGTTTATGCCCATATAAACAATGCGTTCTGAGCTGATGAGACGGATCAAAACATGGCGTCAGAGGAATCAGTAGAACTTCGCAGCTGTCTGTAGCTGAATATGTCAAGAAGAGGCACAATGCCACACCCGTCGCCACTGAATATGGAACATCAAAATCATTTGGCGGAACTACCAAGAGTTCGTTGTTTTCAAGCTGTTATTTCCGAAGTCAAAAGAATATCACATGGTTATGTTCTGGTATTGTCTTGATGAAGAAGCTAGACGTTTTCTATTCACTCCGTCTTTTAATGTGACTGAAGACCCAGAACATCCTACGACAGAGCTGAAGAAAATGGACGAATATTGGTTGGGTCAGTCTGATGAAACAAACATCCCAATAGCTAAGGACGATAATGATGGAGCGCACCCTGTGGAAGATGAAGTTAACTGATCGAAGCAACAAACAATAAAATAACAGTTTGATTTTCCCTTTCATGCAAACGACTGTATGTCCGTAAGGCACTTGACCACGAACTATTCAGTGCTAAGCACCCTGGGATAGAGACCACAAGACGAAGTTTACCTGTTTCACATCCGCTGTTTACAAATAAGCATCAAGTACAGCACTCTGACAAATAGCTCAAACAACGGTACTGCACACTAACGGCACGGGGGAGAAAACCCCCGAAGTAAACTTAGGCCTTGATGGATTTTCCACCGAGAGACATAGGAAAAAAAGCTCAGACTCGAACAAGTTCAAACACGTCCCGATAGTTTTGTAGCCCGCAAGGGTACCACTTTTACAACACAATGGGCTCACGCTTAGTTATGTAACACACCCATACTGGTCGAATTGTAATAATGCCAAAGAAGACTGAGGTGGAATGTTACATATATATATATATATATATATATATATATATATATATATATAGAGAGAGAGAGAGAGAGAGAGAGAGAGAGAGAGAGAGGGTTATGGTGCACTCGAGTCCTTGCACAAACCAGTTTAAATCCTGTCGGTCTCGTGCTGCCCATTTATTTCCACAACAACTCTTGTTCTTCGAAAACCGATGGTGTATGTGCGTGCACACAAGCCTGTGTATCCCGATGGACACTTACAGGTAAATTTACCCTGTTTCCTTCCTAATTTGTTCCACTTTGTGCTCTAGTTTAGAGAAAAAACAGTCTCACGTTCTTTAGCAATCCTTGACCAGTCTGGCCCCACTGTCACTCAGCTTGATATGCCGAACGTAGAGTGGAAAGCAGACTGGTGCCTACAGGTGAGCAGGTGCTGTTGACATGCCAGTGAAACTTCTCGGCGTGAATAGGAGAGGGGGGAGACAGCACGATCGGTCGCTGCGGGACAAACAAAGCTGTCCACAGCTGAGCACAGAACCCCAGGGTCGAAGAATTGTGGAAAGCTCAAGAGGTGGTCTGTGAGAATGGCAGGAGTAATGCGGTGTAGGTGCGTGAACAGGAATGACTTACATGCGGATGATCAAACGACTGAGGGATAAAAACCGGAGAAGTAGTAGAAGTAGACGGGGTAGTTGGGAATTTGAAGTCAGAACGGAGTGAAGAGAAGCTGAAGGGAGCTGGACGAAAACACCGCAGATTGGTATCCCAGGCAAAGAATTGACCATAATTCCACACCATGTGCTTCATATGGCACAAAGAAAAAAGGCACTCGAATTGGGAGCTGTCACTGATAACGGAAGAATGCTTTTTTCCTATGCGGAGAAGTACCTGAGTGGCAGTGGATCAGTGTCGTAGGAGCCCTAAACGAATACAAAATAATAGTGTATTTATTACCTGCACATGCCAGAATAACTCACAAGAGTTTGATCTCAGTGACAAACATAATCCGGGCACCAAAATCATGATTAAAAACGAAAAATCGTAAGAAGTATCTCAAAAATTCGACTAATGATACTGAATTAATAAATAAACATTATCACTGTCCATATTACGTAATTAATTCAACGATGTTGCGATACAGTCACATCTGAAAATTACTTCTCAAGGTTTTACAGTATTAACCCCAGCAGGAAACACTAGCGGAGATGATTCACATTGTCTCTTGCTGAGAAGCATTGCATTCGGGGAGGGAGACAGTCAAAATTCAGTAGACACATAAATAGTATCATATCTAAAGAGGAGTTTGTTAAAAATAAGCAGTTCATCTCATTTCGTGACTTTTGTAACTCTAAGAACAATTGTGTGCTATTCGTGAGCGAAAAGCATGAGATTGCGATGATTCACCTAAGAGACCATAAAACTTCAATGCACTAACGGTTTACTGGCATTAGGATTACTGTTCACCTTGTCATTGTCTGGGTCACACTGATAGGCGAATATTATAGACGTCTTAGTATGAGACGGAAGCACTCCCGCTCCCAGTCAACTAAAGATTTTAACATTAATGCTGTCTGACCCAGGTCAGACTCGGTCATCATGCTCAGAGCTCACCAAACCCAGTGGCTTAGCGATTGTAACTTATCTTATTGCATGATTCCTTATGAGTACAGTGGAAGGGCTATATCCCATAGACTCAGAGACTCACTACACTACCAGAGATAACCGGCAACCAGATCATGAGACTAGGAGTGAAGAATCACGGAAGGTCCCAATAAGTCGGGCATGGTAACAAACCAGCAAAATGATATCATATACCTGGACAAAACGGCATAAATAGTTCCTTTCGGAAAAAGAAGTTTGCCAAGATATTTGACCCAAAAATGTTTCTTGTTTGGCTCTGAGAGATTTTCTAGAGGGGAAAATTTGCTGCGCCGTAAAAGTACTGCTCTCAAAGGGGTCATTGCAGCCAGAGAGGCTGCATTCTGAGGGGACTGCTCTGGCTATTATCACTTAAGTACTATGTAATCATATGATCAATGAGGAAACGACGTATAATAAACCGCACTAAGGATGTTATATGTTTGAAAACCATTGTAACCGATTGAATTTTTTTCAATTACACTACGTAGGAAACTACAACCTCACTACTATGTATTTTACAATTGTCGTATGATGCATAAAATTGAAGTGAAAGCTCTCACTGAGTACTACACACCACGAATGCTTTTCTTCTCCAAGAGTTGCGAATCTATATCTCCGACCTGGTTACGACATGCGGTCAAGTTTTACTACGGCTTGTCATGTCTAGTGTAAGACAACAGTGTTGTCGCTTTCTACTTAACAGTGTCACAGAGGATGCATCACGAAGCACGCTGGGTAACCTACCAAAAGATGAGTTCAACTCGACCCAGGAAACACAGTTATCGATGCCGAATATGCGCAAATGGCTTCGCCATGTTGTGGCCTAATGAATAGGCAGAAAAATGAGCCAGCATCAGTTTTTCATAAGGGTTTTGTTGTGCTTCATTCAAGCATGTGGTAATGACAAATTGTCCACGTAGTCAATTGTCCTTCACTGATGTTCTGATTTTACGTGAATACGTCATATAGGAAAAGGAAACAAGTATGAGGGGACTACAGTGCGCGGCGATGTTCTAAAAACTCATGTACAGTCCGTTAAATGTTCTTGACCTTAATTACCAAAGTGAATCGAAAAATTCCAGAATGACAAAAGAAGCCTTTCGGTAAAGCGTAAGAGGGTTTTCTCAAGAGTTTAGGCAGTCCATTAATATAAGCCATTGGAAACAGACCAAATCATTTTTCGAGTTCCTTCAACCTACATAACTCACTTCAGAGCCTCACTCTTAGAAAAATAAGGATACCAGGAATAGATGTACGTGTTGTTCCACAAAGTCGCCGGGAAAACTGGAATCTCCTAAATTACTTACTCACTATTGGAAGGGTTGGAGCATCACTTATGAAAACTTGTTTATTTAACAATATACCGAATGACTAATAAGTGGTACATAGATGGGTGAGGGGAAATTTCTGAAGCGCACTTCCGGTTTCGTGGTTTTCGCTGCTCTTCAAATGTGTCTTGTACTCTACCATCCAGTCATCCTCATGCTTATAATATACCTAGGTATTACGTTCACAACGATTTGTTTCTTTTTTTGTCTTAGGAGTGTGACTGGGTGCTCCTCTTCAGAGTCCATTAGGGAATCACAGCTGTGAATCACTGACAGTCCTTTATGGTTCAGCGGCAGATAACCCACGTGCATAATGATTACTACGAATGTTTCCACTAGCGACCGCAGTGTCGTCGGCCTCGAGGTTAGCCGCAACTAAAGCACGAGGAACTTCAGGCGAATCATAGTCGTAATTCCTCAGCGGACTCTCCTGTGAAGAGCATCCGCTCCGAGATGACATACAGAATAGATTGTAGTGAATGCAACACTGAATGGGCATTCATAAATTAGCTCGGAATGTGAATTAAAAAAAGCTCTCCATAACGAATTTTCAACGCTTTCAATGACCAATAAGGGATCTCGAAGATTCCAAGATGACCTTTTTTCCTTCGAGGACTCGCTTCGTGAAGGTGGCTTAAACACGACGACTGATGATGAGAATGCGGCGGCGATGAAAGCTGCCGTCCCTGATCTCTATATATTATTTTGGCGTAAAAAGAGGGGAAAGTTGGTTGGAAGTAAGCTTGCAACGAAAAGCTGTGCTCTTCTAGGACAAAAAAGTAAACCACTCAGTCCACCTTAGTCAAGTAGTTCATTTTCCATATTCCTAAAAGGTAAGTTATAAATTATTACTGAAAAAAATATTACACCTTACAAATGCGTCTGTAATATATTCTAACTCACATCAGCCATTGTCTAGAAATGCGGGTCCTTAAATGTTTATTCTTTCGAGAAGTTAATCATAGTTAAGTGAACCGGGAAAACCTCAATACATACTTTTTTGAGTGTGATTTGTTTTACTACACTATATTTGTCACCTAATAGCAGTACACGGAGGTGAGAACTGAATTTGAGACACTGAGATCTGGAAAGGAGATGACCGCTTGGCCACCGCTAGGTGAAGTGGGCCATGGTTGAATTGAAAACACGTACTTAACCATGCTTTCCATCCTAAATGTATTCCGTGCACAGAAGCTCTAATTTTCACGCAGGGTTCATCAGAATGGCCTATGATAAGACGAATTTCATTTGAACCACGGAACGGAAAATGCATGCACACACACACACACACCTACGATAATGTGAAACTCAAGCTGAAAGATTTAGTAAAATCTCTAACATTTCCAATGAAGGATTCGAAAGTAAGAAGTTTAGCAATAGTACAAGTATTTCTGTGATACTCAGTATTCAGTACTCGTTGAAAAGTAACTTACTTCAGAAAACCAATAAGTCAAACTACTTATTCATTTTACAAATGAACTTACATTCGGCCATCCCGTGGTTTGATGACCAAATCATTCTTCTGTTCACTACCGGGGTTCGGATCAGCTGTAGGAACCAACCTAACGGTAATCATCGAGAAAGGTTCTTTGAATGATCTTATTAAATCCAATGAGAACCTTAAAACATTCGTTACTTTGGATGCTGCAGGATACAATGAAACGTTTACCGCTCTGTCTAACGACTACTGTAGAAGCTACAATGAATAAGAAATCCGACACCAACACAAATCATTTAGGAAATGTCTCCTTAGTTCTCTTCTCTGAACTGTTTGATCAATATAGCAGTGAAAATGGCAGTAAAGAACAGCTCATACTGTGATGTTCCACGAGTCAACTTTCACGGCATAGATGTCCCTATACCGACTAGAATATTATTCACTTTAAGACCAAGGAAATCGAAGACATTCTTTGATACAGTTCACACAATTGCCTCCTTAAATCCCGGATCTGAAGGCCACCTTTGGCTTCTAATACGATGACATTTTGTTCCACCTTGTCATCATACCTTGGAGGTGAACGTAAACCATGATGGCCAATGACATCTTTAGACACCTGACGGGTTTCACGCCACTAACAACAGAGAAAGTTTCAAAGAACAAGATCTGATATACTGACCAATAGCCTATCGTGGATTTTATTATTACAGTCATTAGAGTGTAGTCTCGTAAAAATAGTTTGTATCTGTCCTGAAGCCCTGATAAAGTCTCCACTTAAGGTGTTCGTTGTGCTTTGATGGCAGAGTTTCTACACTGGTCAAGATTTCGTTTGTTATGAAATGAGATAAAGAAATAATTTATCAAACAGTGTCAGTGCTCATTTCACCTTTACAAGCTATGGAAGCATCGAGTTATAACTGGGATTACTACTGAAAGCGATCCCCGGTGGTGGTCAAGCGGTCTAGAGTGCTTAATTTCCAACTCGGAGGTCAGAGGTTCGAAATCTGCTACTTTGGTGGTAGACAGCAGTTCACTCCCGCCCGACTCGTTACCCCACTTGACCTATTCGGACCTAATGTGGTTCTACAGCACTCCAAGTCTTAAGGTCAGGTTGATGGTTATTCCTAGTGCTGCCGGCCTTCAAGGTTGATGTGTATACCAATTACACTGCACCCATGCGCAAGCTTGACACATCAAATTGACCAGGCTTTCGAAGTTGTCTATAATGTCTTCATTGAACTTATGTACACACTGAGAAGAAGTCATCCGTAGGAGTTGATCCCTTTGTGAATGACGGGTTATTGCCATTCAAAGCAGTAATAAAAAGGTGACGTAGCAAGCGGTGTTGGAGAGAAGCGAAGCAAGCAGAGGGATCATCAGCCCGTCCGAATAGTCTAGTGATAAGATGTGAGACTCACAATCATTCATCACTCGTTCGAGAACTCTGTTTGAGATTCGATGCATAGGCACTGCAACTGATGATTCCTAAAAACCGGGAGAAACAGTTGCGAGGGGCGCCCAAAATTTTCCTTGTTAAGTTGTGCACTGGCAAGGGTAGACGATTCATTACAAAACAATTTAAAACTCCCACTAATTAAACGAACCATAGTTGTTGTCATTTAGGGAACTCCAAGCAACGGAGAATTTGTTTGACACAAAGTTCCTCTTGTGGGTGTTAAGTACTATGCGTACGATCTCATTTTAGACCATAAACTACTGTGTTCTGCTCTTCTCGAATATGGACTTAGGAAATCTAATTTGTCCAGGTTACCTATAAGTTTGTCTTTTCTTACATGAACCTTTCGTTTGATGGTAACCTTATTCATTATTATCGTGAATTGTCTTGATATACCCTGGGATACATTCTATCTCTTCAGCTTCTTGCAGTTGTTTTGTGAACCTCAAACTGACCCGTGTCAGCAAGCTTTGTTCAGAACCAGTCGGTCTGGACTATTGCACAAAAGTAAACACTTATTTACGTACTGGTTCGGTGTTCGGACATAACCGTGATCCAAACAGTGGTCGACAAATAGTCTTTCTACCCGGGAACCATCGAGTAAGCCCATTTAAAGTTGTCCAGGAGTTCGCGAAGTTTGTTCTTTTTTGTCCGAATTTCTTAGAACGACCAAATACTTCAAACGTAATTCTTTTGGAAGATCAATTTCTTCTGGAACTTGTATCGCGACTGATTGAAAGCTTCACTGTTCTACATATTACTTGGTTGCACTTACTCTTGCCAATAGATGCTCATTGAGTGACTCCAAACAGCGTATTTTCCCGATGCAGCGCATCCAAATCTGTGTCAAAGTCAAACACCTGCTAGCTAATGGGCCCCTCATATCGATCAGGTCAGTTGTATATTGCTCTGTCAAAAAAGAGTTGGCTCGGCCAATCACAGCTCAGATCTGACGTGATAAATAAATGAAAGTATTTAGTGCAGTATTCAAAGAAACAAGGACTTTTTCAATGCAATCAGAAGGATTATGAGTACATAACGTTCCATCAAATGCTAGGCGAGTGGCATTAGGTACTAATTCAAAGGAAGTATGGATTTAGGTTGGCAAACATAAGCTAGCTAAGCTTAGCTTTTATCAGCTTATGAAAATCCCCAGCTTGAATTACGTGCGTTAAAAATATCCAAGGTTATTAGGAAGTATAAGTTGTTCTGATTCGCTCCTTACCGATGCACCTTTCTGGCACATTCTAGCACTCGCACCATGTCCAATGGTCATGACGAACGTGAACATCGTGTTCAGTTAAACCACTCAAACCTCCAATTTGATTCGACCCTCAGAAACTGCACCTGGGCCACCATGCTAAGCTGAACATCAACTAAAGTGGAACTAGTCTTATTGCATGGTTCGTACGAGCATTGCACTTTGATTGGAGGTGTCACCTCCAGACCCCGCCTCTGTGATCGTACGTACCCCTACCTAACAGATGACTTGTAACGACAGCAGAGGAACCCCGAGCTTTTACATCGGAAACCCAAAGCTTCAAAGATGAAGAATTATTCCAAAAGTTGAACACTGAAGTGCAAATGTTACTTAGATTAATTAAGCCGCATATTCAACTGACCAATTCCTGTATGGTGCTTGAATAAGAATGACTGTTAGTGGTTATAATGGTCAGCTTTACCTGAAATATATTGTGATATCTTCGTAAGCACAAACTTATTCTTCCGGTAAACGGACTTGGAAAAACTCGTTCCTAATATCAGGGCTCACTTTAAGCATGCTTTGCGATGGATCTTTATTTGTACAGTGAATAGCTGACAAAGGAAGATATGCAAGTGTAACGTGCAAGTAGCCGTGATCTTTCGCCGGGGAGTTGAGCGTGTTCGATCTGCAAAACACAAGGAAAGAAAACTCCATGAGCCGAAGCTCAGTAATTGTATCAACGGGCACCAACTCTTACATTATTCGAACAACAATATGGCGACTTACAATCTGGCCATTACAGAAGCATAATATTAAAGCTCAAATTGAAGAAGACACCATATCCTCAAATACAAAAGTCTCTCTCTATAAGTGGTAAATAACTCTAGTGCTACAGATTGCTAATACGATGCCTGCTAATAAATAAAAAACAGTTTCACCTTGCCCTCATCCACTTCGTTACATCTCGCTCGATGAAGCATTTATCCCTTCTTTGTCTTACTAACAAATTCCAATTGCACCGAAGCTCTACCTTCATCAAGCAACGAAATTTTCTGAATCATACAATACCATCTCATCATAATTGACTTTAGAAACCACAAATATTAATCAGACCACCAGAGTATAGGTTGGCTGTTCTCATCAAGCTGTCACTCCAGACGAATGCCACGGAGAAGGAAAATAGTTGGGTAATCGAATTGTCGGTTGGCCAAACGTTGGTCGACCCCTGGAGACCTTAGGCCCTTCAATTGTATATATAACTGAAACAATTCGGCTGGAAAGTAGACGTCAAGTTTTGTTCCCTAAAATACGGACCACAGGTTTTAGGTCCAGTGGTTAATATGTAGGGTTCCCTTTTCCCCCACTCCGGGTTCGAGCCCGGCTGGGACTCTGTGAATATGCTCTGCACTGATGATTCCTGATAGGGCAGAATTAACACGGGTACGGTTCATCAAGGTTCATTATCTCATGAGAACAGAAAGAGGACATAAGTTGCGTGGTGTAGGCATTTCGTTTACTCTTGTCCACAGCATACTTAAAATACCTCAGTTATATATATATATATATATATATATATATATATATAGCTAGAAAAATATTACAGCGGAATGGGCCAGATTGAAAGCTCTTATAAAGAATTCGGTGCGGGAGGAAAAGAGGTCTGGTTATTTAGTACCAAGGGAAACAAATTATTTGCTAACCTTTTTCTTTTTTTTGCTCAAAGCACCGGCCGATGCATTGTAACTCACTGTCATAGACCGTCAATCCCACGTTCTCTGATGTAAGTGTTGGCGCTTGCTTATGTACGTAGTGAGCTTCGGCCTGTCGGGTTTTCATTTTTTCTACGCCTTTGCAGGTCGTGCACTTGAAACCCCCACGGAAGAGCACTGCATCCAATACACACCCGACGAACTTGCCAGCCTCTGTGTACGTGTGTCTAACCGTTGTTGTTGTTGTTGCTGTTGCTGTTGTTGTGGTCGTCTTTTCCGTCCTGTCGTGATCGCGTTCGTTATCGTGTTAAGCGTTGCTCCTGTGAATACCAACAGCTTCGGTTCTGGATCGCGGGACATCCTGCTGCAAGACTGATTCAGGTCACATTTGTGGTCTAATGCAATTAAGTGTTTCGTAATCGAAGAAGCCGGTGATTTGGCGTCAATCTCTATGGCTGTATTGGGTTGCTTCATTGATCTTGACGACCATTTGGATACGGGCTCCGACACTCGTTGAGCCAAGCAGCAATCCACTCTGCCAAAGTATACGTCACTGCGGAGAAAAATGAGCGGACAGACAATAACTTGCATCTCGTTACTTGGCTTCTTTCTGTTCTCAAGAATTGGATAAAGGTAGCCCAATACTTTAAACGTTTTACTTCGCTTTATTTATCATACACGATTGATACAACATCTCAGGAAGAAGGACACGACCAGTTTGAAGCTGCCGAGGGGGAAGCAATTGGCTGTGGCAGAATTCGAACCCGAGACCACCAGACTTGAGGTTCACCACGATGGTAGCCTAACCACCGCTAGTTTTCAATGTTGAATTCGACAAAAGTATTTCACGAAGAAACATAATTCCATGAAATTCTGGTCTGTCTATCATTCCTTACCATTATAATTACCGTTTAGCCAAATTCTGATTTGAAATCTGTTGTTGACTTCAGGATGTGTTTGTGTGGTGATTTCAACAGCCCCATGATTTGAACCTAGGCTCAGGTACACGTGAGCAGCTAGTGGTATTTTTTATGCACGAGGGGTTTCTGGAACAGATGAAAAATAGATTTATCAGCAGCAGAATCCTGTGCGCATCCAGTGGGCAATGAAAAACACCGTCCTTGGAAGGTCTCCGGTAGAACAGAAAACATCTCTTGCCAACTGACTATCACACCGTCTACTGATTGAATATCAAAGTGTTATGATGTCCAAACTACCGTTTGACCACGGGCAAAAGACAAACTCAGTCGTCTCTTTACTATTGGTTCACACCCAAAATACACTCTTCAATTTAAGACTAACTTTTCATCAGAGCACTGTCGTGGATATCGCTGCCTCCTCGGAGGTGAACAAAAGCGGTAGTTCACCTTATTGGGAACGAGGTAAGTGGTTCACACAGTCTACCAGCAATAACCATACTGGAGTGTGCATGGAAACTGTCTTCAGTAAAAGTGGAACTCTTCAGCGGATGTCTGATGCAAAAGAGCATTCCCGACTGTTGAAGAGCGGCCAGTATTATCAAGGCAGGCTATCTAGACTGCCTAAAGCCAATTTTATTAATGGAGTGTGCGAGCAAATTACAACCTCTCGTCAACGGATACGCTTGGTCTATGCTTAAATTTTAAAACTATTCTCAACTGCTGAAAATGGGCCTCTATTACTCCGGTTCCTAAGAAAACAGCTTCCGAATTACGTCGTATTGCACGTACATCAGTGTTCTTTAAAGTATTTTAAAACTTATGCCACAAAGATTGCCTTCCCAGAAGAATGTTTTGAACTCCAGAAAATTGGCACATCGCTGATTAGGCCTAATCGTCGATACCCTCGCCTGTTTCACTTACTCGGTTCTACCGTCTGTCGATCGCAAATGCCAGGTAGTTAGAGAATGTTTCTTTAATGAGAATGATGCATTCAGCTGTGCTTACTGAACAAGGCTACTCCTTGTGCGGCGGAGTATGCGTGCTACTTGTTGAATTATTAAGTAGTCGGTTGAGCAGGAAGCAATTGTGAACAGTTGTGGATTGATATAACGAGAGCAGCCTCGTCAAAGGGACCAAAGGCAACAAGGTAAACGAGGGCATGTGGATCTCACGACTGCTCCTCCGTCTGGATAATGACTGTTCTCAAGTGGACTGGAACCCGGTACGCATATAAGTATTGTTGTTACGCTTGATTAATTTTGCTGGCCCTCAAATGAGTGTGTTTTAATAAACGAACTATTTTCCAGGTTGTAACACACGTATTTGCTAAATCTGGCGCTTGAACGTCCCACATAGTTCTACTGACTAGGTACTGTTCTAGTCAACAATAATCCACAGAATTTTGTGACTTCTTCCAAGCTTTCCTCTATACAAGTCATCCACCAGGATGCCATCCTATGGCCTTTGATTCCACCCGACTCCACACTTATTACTCTCAATATATTTGCTTACTACCTCAGCCTTTGCGTCCTTTAGATTGACCCAAAACAGCAATCCACTTTCATAATTATGATTTTCCGGTGGACCAAGCTGTTGAAGTACAAATGGGATTCTAATAGATCCTGGAAACAAGCATTTTTGAAACTCCAAAAGATGATAAAACTGGGTAAACTACTGAAATTCGCCTTCTCGGATGTGCACGCAGTTGTTCTACTGGGCCGCCCAGATCGAACTGAGGGATGATTGGTGGGATATCGGTAGGTCTTCTTCGTTCGAGGATGCACACACACAACATGTATAACAACCTATAAGATAGTAATGCTCAGTGGAGTGTGGAAGTCCATGTACTCCTTGATTTGATGGAAGTTGATATGCATCTCCTCCGTCCATTTCACTAAAGCGGAAATCATGAGCTCCGTGAGCACATTTTCGCAGAGATTTGAAAGTCTTGGCCATCCTTTGCCTGAGTGGCCGTCATATCGAGCCATTCACCGTCGTATGGCTCACGGATGGAACGTTAGGATACTATACTTCAAGAGTTACTACACCTACCTATCACCACATATATCTCTACAATAACCCAATTTTGTAGTGATTCTTTGTCTCATCGATGGGGCCACTGTTCTATACTTGTAGGTGAAGTGTATTGACACCAGCTGGGATCGCTGTTTCTACTGATACCGATGATTCGCTTTCAGATCTTCAGAGTCATCAGAAACAAACGGGAGCTTTCCTGGTTTACTTCTTGCTTACCTTCCCCAAAGAAGCGAAAATGGGCTTGCCTGGGACTGTCAGTGGTCAAATGGTCGTCATTGTAGGATTTAGACCTTAATGTTCCGATTTCGAGTCCTGTCACCACCGTTACTTCCCTATCTAACGACCATTGGTGGGCTGCAGCCCCCCTCCAGATATGTTGTACTTTATCTTATATACACAAATTAGATGAAGATTTTATCAATAATATTACTATTCATTGTAAATTCCATAATAACCAGGTATCAGTTGTAAAAGTATCATCACTCTCCAGTTCACGAGCATCTGCATGAGTGGTGTAGTTATGACCACGACAATGGTAGGTCAATTTACACCAAAGTTCCCGCAGTCGATCCCATAACTCTTATTATAAACACATACACACACACACACACACACAGCGCGCACGAACATAAACTAACGAACAACACAAAAGAAGATGAACGCCCGTCAAAGTAGGCGTGCCCGCCAGTCACATTTCATTGAAAGCTCAAGCAGTAAAGTTTGATCGATTAGCATGCATACACCGGGGCTGCTCACATGATAGGCATCCGACGTAGCACACCATTTCCCTACCCGGAAATCGATATAGCTTGCGATGCTCCAACCATAGCAGAGTACCGTTCTGTTTATTCAAGCTTAGTTACCATGGTTTCGAACACCGTTGAAAAAATCCATTCCCATTCAGAGGCCAGTGCACGCATTCAGCTACAGGGGATCGTGTGTGTGTGTGTGTCTGGAGTGCTCCAGAAAAGTTGCTTTTGTCCCAACACGCACACACATACCATGTCCCTTTGGGTCTGCGCGCACATTTTGTGATCGATCCGAACGCGCTTCGTCCCCGCATTTATCCCCAGTCCCTTCTGTCTCTAGGGTTTTTCCCGTCCTACCCCCATGAATGCACCACTTCGTCACTTCACGCACCTCCGCCCTGCGATCGCCCAAAATTCGCCTTACCGATTTTCGTTAACACACGAAAGTATGCACAGCATGCATACAGGCAACAAACTTTCGTGTTATTATCTGGACTTTATGGAATGGAGCAGTTGCATATCGACCTGGCGAATGTATACACTTGTCTATTGGGATTGTTACCACAGATATTACTCTTTGTGGAATCAAGTTCAGCTTGGATCAGCCCGCCCAACTCTCAAGGGTGAAAATAGGGACTCAGCTCAATCACACCGTGTGTTGATCCCCCCCTCCCTGCACACAAAAGCACTAGGCCTTATGAGTCCATGCCTCTTAGCTCATACAGACACGTATGCTCTCATTTGTGCACAGCTAGTATATGGACGCACGTCTCTAAATTCCTCCACAGCTAGTGCCTTTAACTGAGGTCCGAAACTGGAGCACACAAACGCATTTGTCCGCAAGCAAACGTGAATTCGTGCACCCACCACCCCGCCCACACACGCACTCATATGTCCATTTACTCAAGGTATTGTATTGACGGATACCGAGATGCTTGTTGGGGTGACCGTGCAAACGAAACAGTTTGTTCGTCCATTTACGGCTACCTGTCTGCATTTGTTCGAGCATACTCAAGGGCGTGTCGATTGCCCACGCGCTCTGGGTGCTGCCTGAGATCGGCAGCACTCAGTACTTGAGTGCCTTAATCCACTCGACACGCCCTCTGCCTGCTGGGCTGAGTGCTGCCAACTCATTTGACCCCTGATACGCCTGTGCTCAGTCAGTAAGTGAGAAAATTGAAAATTTCAGATCCCAGATCGGCTCTGTGTGACCGTTTTGTGCTGAAGCTGGTCTGGAGCTACAAGTTTGCACACATCCTCCTCGTGATCAGTATGACTTCCCGACGCAAGCAATCAAAACCGATCAAGAGTGACGTCACCGAGGCTGAGACAGAGTGCGGTGAGCGTTGTCTCCGATGTCATCTTTGTCTTACTTATCCGTCAAAACAAAAAAGGGGCTATTTGAGATTATTTCATTGATATTTTCTACCCTTATTCACACAAAATACATTTCTAACAGCGTAACAAGTCCGTTAAAGAACGGTATGACTCGACCCATCGGTTGTGATTACTCACGTTGTCTAGCTTTAGTTCCATTCGGTATCATAAGTACATAAGGGCAATTCAAAAGTATTGATCCAAATAACTATGAATTCGTATCACGTTATATGAAACGTGACATTGCTTTATGTGTTTATCCATGTATTGGAAGTATTTTTTTAACCCTGATTCGTGATAAGTTAGTCTCTAAAACGCTCTCTGTTTATAGAGGAAGCGGTTAGAGGAGTCACAAATAAATCATTTTAGGCAGTAGAATGACTTATCATACAGTATGGACGCTTAAATTACCACAGAAATATTACAGAACTGTTTTTTCTAGTTTCCTAGGAATCATTGGCGTAGAAGCCCTACGAAGTTCAATCTGAGACTGAAAAACCTTCGTGTATCATTGTGAGCCATATAAGTAAACTATCAGGATGTGATAAGGTCATTCCCAGTATTTTCAAAAATCTGATTCTGGGAATGAGTTCATATAAACCACTGTTCTTGTGTGTGTGTGTGTGTGTGTGTGTGTGTGTGTGTGTGTGTGTGTGTGTGTGACTGGGTTCCTTGAGACGGAATCCGAGCTCCGCTTGACGGGCAGTAAGGGTAGTTTCACCTGTTAGAGATCAAAACCCTAAAACTCACCGGGCTTCGATGGTTAGGAGTTGTGTAGCACATTGCTTCCAATAGACTGAGCAATGTTCACTCGTGTGGGCTGTGGGTGGAAGAAGATTCGGGTACGAAAGGGTAGGAAAACACTGGACATTGGACGATTCGTGCAGGGCATACGGCGCTAACCTGGCAGAGTCCAACACGTCCATTCGCTCAATGGTTAGAGATATTGTGAAACATAGCCGTAGGTCGCTACCAGCTGCGTTCTTGTGTTCACATTATTTATTCATCCATTTACAGTAAGGACTTTCCCGATAGACGATAATGGGATCCGCTGCGCCCGCTACGTAGTTAACGGTCGTTCAAACTTAACTGAAGTGGACTGAATCTTTAGGGACTTGCTAAGAGTAGCGGTGGTTTATTTGTGACAAGCGCCCCAATTTGTCACACGATTTCAATTAGTCATGTGATCACAGGTATGGGGTGATATTTTTATTCATGAACACTCTCCGATTTGGACGGTAAATAGATCATCCGTGCCCACGGGAGATGTCACCTCGGCTGGTGAGGAAAGGTTTGCCACCTAAACACCGAACTTAACGATCAGGCACCTGTGTAAATTATCAAGATGAGCTACGAATACACCACAGCTGTGGTCTGGTATAGTTCAATTTGCCGTCAGCAATCGCTGTGATCGTCTGGTATGTAACAGTGAGCGGGTTTTATGTACGCCCGGGTGTTATTCCCATTCATGTAGTTCATGGCTACCGATGGGAAAGTACATCTTCCGTGACTAAATATCCTTAAAATTCCAGTTATATCCAGTTGCTGGTAGAGAGAATAGCTTTCGTTCAGCTCTCTGCCAGATGAGATTCATCAAAGTTATAGGAGGCTCAACAGTCCAAGTCTCGTAGTCAAGGTTGTAAGAAAGTGGACCCTGGGTTCGTATGCCGCATTCTCTCAGTCTAAGCACTTTGCTCTGTATATGCATTCGAATACTAAAAACACGTGAACGACTGGTGAGAAAAGCTTACTTAGTCACGATTGTCCATTTTCCACTGAGTTCTTCACTGATGAACAAGGCTTGCTGATCAGCATGATTCAATAATCACAGCTTTTTTCGTTACCATGTTTTTAACTAATATTACCACAGCACGCAACTGATAACTTTGCACTGAAAATCTGCTCCTTTCGGACAAATAAAGTATATCCATGACTTGACTTGGTTCACTACTGAAGTGAGAGATAACAAACACTAATAAGAATAGTGATGAACTTATGAACAGCCCGGTGTTAGAATAGATGAATCTAGTGGTAATAAACTGACCACTTTATGTTGGCAACCTAACTGATTGAATCATCACTCAATAATTTGGGTAAAATAAAAGCGTGTGAAAAATCTGAAGCTACAATCCACTTGCAAACACAATGAAAGAAACTTTAGTAGGACGAAGAAGCTCGGTTTCCTATCGTAACTTCAGCAGCAGCACTAACTAATACCTTTACCGTTTCTACTACTAGTAGTACTAATATTACTACTGCTACTGCTACCACTACTACCACTACTACTACAACTAATATTATTACTACCGATACCAGAAAAAGCACCTAAAGCTGGGGTTTTCCAACTCAGGGTTTATTGTGTTGATTCTGTAATTGAGGTCATCATATGTGCAGTCGAAACTCGAACTTCTCCATATCTGCTAGACCCTAATTCGTAATCAAACACACCCGAGTAATTGTCTGGGGGACACTGGTTGATTTCTAGGGAAATCCTTCCGAAGGCAGCCAAATTACGTGTTAGTTCACTGTGGTGGGTGCCAGGGGCTACTACAATTTGAACGGATAAGCTGTACGATCCACATGCGAAAATTTTGCAGCTCTTCAGCATGGTCTCGTGATCTAGGTGGTAGAGTACACGGGGTAGTGGAGCATGGGTGCCGTCCATGAGCTGGTTCGAATCCGGTGGGGGCAACATCTTTGAAGATTTCGGTCATTCCTGTAGAAATTTTCTGTTGCAATGATATTGACGAGGTAATGTCCACAATATTTGTACTCGACTACTACTAGTAATATCACATATAGTCCACAGTGGGTTATCAACCCCAACCCTCTTTGAAAACTCATGGAAATAATGTATAGTGGTCTCATCTGTGCTGCGAGTTATCAGCCTCATTTCATATCCACTAAATTCCAACTGGGACTAGAACCCTAGGTTCACATGCTTGTGAGTCGTACACATGACTATGAGGTCACCTGACGGCGCTAGCAAACATTTATTTATTCGAGTATATTTGTCGAAAATTATGGTTTTACATGAACTTATATAGACAGTATCGTTCTGCAGTGTGCACCATGCTAAGACGCAGCAAAATCGTCCCGGACATAAATCGTACTCTGCTGCAACTCTGGCTTTTCTTTTCAAAATTATTCGAGCATTGTTAAAATTATTTCTCCTTGGACAACTTATTTCTCTGATACGGTGAATTCATGTGATAAACATTGCTGAGCAGGTAAACTTGTGAGAAACAAGGGATTAGACTCAGTTGTGTCGCGCCACTGAGAAAATTTGGCAGCAATAAATATTAACACTTTACTGATAAAGGCTCTGTTTACTCAAATCCTCAGATACCTTCTCCCGATCCTGAATGTTTCTTTTTTTCTTGGCAGAAACACATGCATGAGTCTTTTAAAAACAGAAGTTCACATACACACACACTGAACGATAGCTGAGAGCAGCCTATAGGGAATCTTCCAGATATTCACAAAAGCTGCCATCTACCTGATTTTCCGGATCATAAATATTAAATTACCATTTGCCTTTACGGTCACCACAATTCCTATTGGTTAAATAGAGGGGTCGAGGCTGAGGGTTGGACTAGATAAACGAGGATAGCCCAGGCACGTAGACGTGGACTACAACCCGCGACAGATTCTTGGCCAATCATCCCATGGTATCTATTCCATGGAAGGAGACTGGAGACGTCATGCGCGCTTACTCTACCAGTCCACCCGCCCACCCGCCCACCAGCTCACGGCTGATCTGATTGGTCCACAAAATAGTACAAGGGGTGTCCACCCTGTTATGTGCCGCAAATGTTCAGTCTGTGGACTAGTTGGCTGATAGACTTGTCTCCTGATGGGGAAGGGGGCCAGGTTGATTAATTGTTGTTCATTCTGTCTGTGTTGTTATGTGGTAACATTTTCTGGCCGATACAGATTCAGTGGTGTGGTAAAACATCATGCGTTCGTCATCAGAAATATAACATATTTAGGATGACTTTTCGGCTAATAATAACTAGTATTGTAAATATTACGATTACAATCATCGTTCACATTGGATTTGTCTCACTCCCTCCTTTATAGGCGTAACCAATTTAGTCACAATTGAGTAAGCAACACTGGAAAGACATGAGTAATCAATAGTCAGAAATTAGACTGTCATTTGGATTGATTCTGACCAGTGACCTGAACAAGGACTAGGACAAGTTATTCACAGAAGCCCACGTGTAATACGGTCGCGCTGCCAGTAATAACAGTAATACTCTTTATTGATTGTTCATCCTCACACAGAATGATTCAGTAGCATATGTGATTGTTTGTCGTATTCTGCAGTAGTTCAGCCGTCTGATAACATGTTGTGTTTCAGTGAACTCCAGTAAAGTATGCCTAGCGGAGAAACAAAGTTCAGAACAACAGGTAGCAGTGCATGGTGGTTGGTAGTTGCAGTGGTAACGCCCAGTTATCATCCTAATGTTGACGTATTTTTCTAAATGCATTTGATTCATGAACGGCAGAACAAGGGGAACAGGGACGTGGAAGTAAATCACAATACTTTTCAACAAATCAACCATCCATCTGTGACCGGAAACAAGTTGCTATCTGGCATCTATTATCAAGTCTCCGACTGGGTCTAGTGAACGTGATGCAGAAAAGACAAACATCTCGCACTTCCGAAGCTCGCTCATGTACCGAATTGCATTTATCTCATTCAGATTGTTGACCTCGAAGAAACCGGTGAATTTAAGAGGTCATAGCAACAAACAGTACCCGCCAGTCTGAGGAACGGTGTGATAGTGTAGCTCGATACGTCACAGGTTACGTGTGCAATGACGTTTCGCAAATTTGAAGTACACTATTTGTGCGGAGGAAGAGGAGACGCCTTGCTCGTGACCACGGAAGGGTGGGGAACCGATTCTGGTTGAATTGTTCATTGCTCTCGGGTTACGTAACTACAACAAAAAATAACAGTTAGTGGTCAGTGCAAGTGAACGGATTAGCAGAGATGCACTACACCCGAAATATCTCTGTCGTGCTATTGTGGGATACTGGCCAGAAGGACTGATGTCGTCAGTCACGTCAGTAGGGCTTAACTACGACAACGACAATAACAACAAAAACACGAATAAGAAAACGTATCTTGTAGCGTGAGAAAATCGTTGACATTTGTTCCCAGCTTGTTTTCGGTTTTAAGAGTGGCGTTTCTGTGACTACACACACACACACACACACACACACACACGCACACTGGATAGACCTACGCAATTGTGGCAATCGCTCATTCCTTTCCGCCTCGTCCTAATTACTGATGCATCGACGTCCACCTTTCGTCATTGTGGGTCGTACGGCTACTGTGTCTGCTTTCTTCAATTCATTTCTTGCGTGTTTCTTGAGCGGTTGAGATATCCATGAGCGTGAGTGCGTCTGGAGACGGGTGGAGTGTAGAACGAGGCGGAGGGAAGGGTGTGATGGTGATGTACAAATCGGAACAATGACCATCAGGACTGGGAAGACGAGCAAGTGACAGAGTGAATAAATGAATTGCCAGAAAGATGAACTCTGAGAGGTGAGCTAACCAGATAGATGATCACTGTTAGAGACACGGTTCATCATGAGAAACTGAATGACAAATACCAGATGAAAAATGCACCTATTCTCATCTGCACACGCATCAATATGTCTGTGGACGCGTGTCTCTGAGTTTCTGTGTTTGTGTGAGGGAGGGGGGGGGGGCGATATGTGCATATACATGAGATCTTTTCTGCTTTTGAGTGCACAGTCGCACGTACTTTCGAATCGGTTTGTGCATTTGACAAATTGCGCTGTTGCTGATGTGTTCTACCAAATGGATTTACATCTGTTGAAGAAGTTTGCGAGTCTATCGAAACGGGAGGTAAGTTCGTGCGGTTCAGTCAGCCAGCTAACAACTTGCTCGATTGTACTGAATGATTAACCTAGTTGATCCATTTTTGTACAAATTAGCGGATTTCAGTGTCAATCCTTGTACTTCTTAGCCTGCAAGTGTACAGTAAGGGATAGCAATTAAACAGAAGTACAGTCTTTTGATAACAAACAGTTTAGTCCGAACAAAATTGCATCATTTTCGGTTCTGTTCGATTAAAAAGAGCCCGGTCGTCAGGGGAACCATAACGACTGAACAGAAAGGGCAACTGCCAGCAGTAAGTGATTACCTCATCACTTCACGACTGAAAAGTTTGGGAGTCCACAAATGTGAAAAGGGGTTGTGAATTTCATGTGTGGTTTACGAGGTCATCATACGGCTGATCAAATTGCGAGACAACATATATTTTGCTATAAAGAATCAGTTGCTATGTAAACTAAAATTTGGGACAGGATTAAGGAATCAGAATTGTCGCATGGTATACCCTTTCCTCATGACTACTGAGTACGTGCACAATGAAAATGGCAATCTCTATTACTGAAAATGACTAATTTGTTCACTCTGAAGTGTCGAGTGGAAAATCACTCTAGAGTCCAGTAGTTCAGGCATTCTTCTCGACAAGTTTTTTGTCTGCTATCGCGGTTAATCAACGATAATGTTCGAACCCTGATGGACTTGTTTCCTGGTGTTATACAAGAGTTGTATCGACAGCCCAGACTTCTGAACTCTTGTCATTGCCGTGGGCAGATCGAAGCATTTTTCCAACTGCCTGGATTGTTTCGAACTGATTTTAACTCCTCCCTCGACTACAAAATACGGAAAGCATAATTCCGTCGAGAAAGACGGATCAACCCTTTGAGAGAGAAAAGGCTCATGTGGTCATTCATTTTGTACCACAGCCACCGGGTGCTCTGGTGTATTGATATTTCGTATGTCGTGAAGCTTCAACATTTTTAATGATCACTAAGCGAGTTCAGATATTCCAAGGGACAATGGTCCTTCGTGAATTGGCGGAAGCACGTATTTTCGTTCATTTCAGTTCTGCATATTATTCTATGAGGTTATCTTGGTTAAAATGAGTCATAGAGTCACGAAACTGGGAATAATAATTTGTTCGCCTTCCGACGACGCCAGATTTCTGATAGCTCCCTTATAGATCGCACGATCATCATCAATCTGCGAACGTTTGACTACCGGTCAAACCGTATTAAAAATAGACTACAAGGAATTGTATTGCTAATAAAATTGAGCACCAGGAATAAAAAGGAAAACTTTAAAACTTTCCGAAAATTAAAATTAATTTTTTTTAATCCATGTCCTAGATACGGAAGATATATGATTCGGAAAAACGGTCTTTCGTTTGTAAGCAAATATGTGTTATCGAAAGTCGTTGGTTGCTTATTGTATGGCGTAAGCTTAAGAGGAGCCAAAAAGTTCGAAAAGGTACCAGGAAGATGCTTTATCACAGATTCAGTATGACGAAATATTTAAAAAGCGATCTGCTATGATTAGCTGTTTCTTGAATGTTTCGGGTAGCAATATATATATATTAGGTTAATTTCCTGTACCGTCATGCAATCGTCAGATAAATGAACCAGACCCAGCAAAGTCAGAAAAGACAAAGGTATTTCACATATGTACTTGACGATGGCAGGGAAAGTAAGTTTTAGTAAAATTTAAGCTTCCAAAGTAAACTCCGTTATACGTTATAGATAAGTATTTATTGTTCGGTAACACAGCTTTATCAGCTTTATCGACGTTCCGGTCACAGGGGGGGGGGGTAACTTTTCTCGAGACCAATTTACAATCGAATGAGCTTGGGATAATAATCCTAGCCAATGGTTATCAAACCTTTTGTGTGTTAGTATGTTGATGGGTTCTGATACACTAGTCCTATTATATATGCACTATTGGCGACAAACCCTGTCGGCGGTAGTCCGTTGTGCTTTGGAAAATTGGGTATTTTTTATTCCTTGGTTAGTAAATTCAGACCACTTCAGACCCTGAAGCCCGTCATCTCTGCCGTTGAGCATGAATCCATTTACCCAGCCTTACTTTAATGCCGTGAAGTTATACCCCATGGTTGGTTGCAGAAGGGCTGGTAAAATCGGCAGCGCGGTCTGTGGATAATTATTTGTTCCCTCAATTCCTATCGAAGAGTAGTTAATACAACCAGGCAACCCTTTGAAATACTCATAAATCTTATTCAGTATCCATCCATCGCACATCGGTCTGTATTCTTGTCATTCCCATTCGATATGTTTGTAAGTATCATTTCATGGCTTTTCCGAATTTGGCTTGAATTCAGACCAAAATGGGGACTGGCTTATGCTCCAATACTTTTGCACGAATCTCATCCTGTTGTACATAGTCAAATCCCTTGAGCAAATCCATTCTATTTTGATATATATTTCATAGAGCTCAAGTGTGATCTTTTGGGCAGTGTTTTTCATGAAATCGAAACTGCTTCGGTCCCCTCCCCTAGGGAATTGACACACTGTAACATGCTCCAAAGCTTTGCTGGATGGAAGTGGGGAAATAATTAGACAGCGGAAGAACTGGTGAGCACATAGTAGAGCGTAAACTGTGAGCCGAATCTAGTACGCCAAAATAGCAAACTAATGTACTTCCACCTTGGGAGTCATCTGCTTTCTGGGTGGTCAGTTTTTCACTTCCGAATCCAATTATTTAAAGACCCTAAATCTCGTTGTCCCGAAGAGAAACAGGCTTCTAATAATACACTAAAATAGCCTGCTGGAAAAGTGCTTGTGGCTCACAGCCATGCGCTCCGGATTCGAATCCTAATGTGGGTTTAGTGGATGTGCATTGACCGGTGGCGGTCGAGAGGTTTAGAGATTTTGCTTACCACCTCGAAGGTCACAGGCTTAAATGTCCGCCATCGCCGGTCATTTTTGTAGTAGACAGTAAACCACCCCAAGTTCCACGGTCTGGTTTTCGGTTATTCGTAATAGTACAGTGGACCTTTGAGGCCACGAGGTATACATACCTCTTCCGCAAAGCATATGATAATAAGTTAAAAGGCGCACGAAGTAATACTAAACTTACCTTCGTTTCCCTGTTTCTCTGCGATTTCTTTTTGAACCAAACCATTCAGGGTGACCATTTTTGGTATGCTGTTGTGTCGACTCATTACTACATCAAAAATTCACACGGATTTTTAGCACGAAACTGATAAATTAATTTTTCCTGGAAAATATGTCTAAGGTGGTACCAAATGCTATTAAACCCACCCCTAGACTAGAGACCAAACCAGTACCTGGTTACGAAACACTGTGAAGTCTGTTGGTAGTGACTGTAACACAATGCTCAAATATGCTTCCTATAATATTCCGGAAGCTTTCAAGTTTTATGTCATCCAATTCACCGAGGATCGCGGCAGTCAACTCTAGCAAAGTGCCAAAAACTCTTCCATCTGTACAGACCAGCCTCACTGTCAGACCCCAGACATTTTCAATTGTGTTCAAGTGTAGACTGTGTACAGGCTAGACTGCGGACTTGATGTTCCGACACAATAGCCAGATTCCGGCGAGTTAGGTTTTATGTATGGCTGCACTGTTATGTTGGGATAACATTGTACCCGGCTGATTTTCGGGAATAATCCTGAGAAAAAATTGGCCCGGAGTTTTGTGTAGGAGTCACCTGTCTGTTCCCCATTTTGGACGGCTAGTTGAGATTTTCCATCTTCAGTATTTAGCAATACTTCATCTTCAGAAACCACAACTCAGACCATCACAGATCCACCACCGAAGGCTTGACGTCGGGGCTTCGGTTGCTTTTCCTGAAGTCGTACCAATAAAATATGATTTCACGGGGGTGGTCTAAATTGAAAACTCCATCGTCCCTAAAATTCACAGCACTCCTTTCGGCATTCGGAATGATTTAGTTTTAAGTCCATTATTCGCGAGTTTGCAAATGACGATCAGTCATCCGGTGCTCTGATCTCATCTTTCTTTACTGCAGATTTGATGCAGGCTGTAGGGTTTTTTCGTCCACCCTGGACGCTTGCATTAAACGTCATGGATCTCTGTAGCCTCCACGAATTCGTAAGTTAGCTCGACGCGTCATACAGGAGTCGTCGCTTGACCATCTCGGAGATTTTCCCTCGAATCCTACCTTTTCTCCTACCAACGGGATGGCCTGGATCCATTAAACTTTTACAAATTACCACTCAGTGTGAAAATGTGGTGTATACTCATTCTCGAGTCTGTTAGTGCGAGTAATTTTCCTTTTTGCAGCTCAGAGAGTTTTGAACATCGAGTCATCCCTATGCTCGGATAAATGAATAATAGCTACTTCTTATCAGAATGTATAGCTTGGTTAAACTTTGTTCACTGATCACACAAGTCCTGAATACTGATCAACAGCACATCCCTTAGCATCAAAATAGAGTCCTTAAACAAGAAGGTCCTTGCATTCGCAAAAAAATATTACATTATCGCCATTCGTCTAGGAGTGGGTTTATTAATATTTTGCATCTCCTCACACAGATTTCCCTCGATAAATTGATTCATCTGTCTCATGCTCAAAGTCCCTTTTCACTTGGTTCAGAACAATCGCAGAAAAATAAAGTAGGTTTGCCAACGTTCTGGGCACTATAACACGTTTAAACTATGTTGATAGGAGGAGACTAGAATCCTCGGTCCAAGACTACCGTAGTTGACCGTGGCGGTTCGACCGCCTGCGGGTTCGACAAATGAAAGAAGCAAACTCATTGAATCCGTGGTATGGCTGTTACGCCGACCTCGGCCCAGCTGATGTTGAACAATAAACGGAAGACTGTCTATACCAAGCAGTCAAAATCTGAAGACATAAGTACGTAAACCTCCTTTGACAGGAGACAAGCAAACGCGTGCACGGATAATCAGCGTCAATCGCAAAAGTTTGAAAAAAGCAATAGAGATCAGGTGGACTGACACATTGATACTCAGTACAACCCAAATCACTCAGGAACAAGACTCAGTGCACAAGTGGTCAACGCCCCTAAGCTGAAGAGAAGCCCGTGTGAATAAGATATTTCAAAAAACAGCTGTTCTACTTTTTCTTGATGCACGATTGCACACGATGTCCGGCTATTCATCCAGTTACTCATCAACCATCAACATTGCCGAATGAGAAGAATAGGGATTTGAAAATGGGTACTTACCGGTACCTGACCTAACCGCCCATCAACGCACTTCACTTAGGTATATAGACTAATTTTCGATATCAGACTGGATGTCATTAGTCATCACCATCGAAAATTTTATAAGTGGCAAACTGGCCAACTTGAATTTTTTAATCATAGCCTTGGAATAATTATATCCCATTGCTCTTTCTTCTGTCTGAATTGAAACGAGGGCCTCGTTTAATAACAAATTCCCCGATGTAAGGCAGTTTTATGGCCGGTTTGGTTTCTCCAGGTTGATATGAATGTTTCCCAGAAGTTGCTCGGCAACATTTGATGAGCCGACTTCATCAGTCGTTCCTGGTTCACCAAAGAGAAATGTCGCAAGTGACTTCTTTATCAGTTCGCAAAACAGCTCAGTAAGAAATTGTGTATACGATAAGAAGAAAAACTACCCAAATTAAACGATTGCCAAACTTTCTCGTCCTGAGTGCAATGGTAAGAAGACGGTCCTGCGGTATATTTTGTTACAGCAGTCAATTCTATGGAGCCTGTTAGTAGAATGTTTGAAATGGTCCTGTTCAACGTCCTACGGTTTCCAGACTGATAACGCATGTGAACTCTCTCTCTCTCTCCCTCCCTCACTTGTCATAGCTACAATGACAAATACTACTACTACTACTACTAATGATAATAATAATTGCATGTAAAAGGTTTGGAATCCTATCTTCGTCGATCCTCGTTAGTAGTTGAGATCTCGTCTCTACAAAACTTATGCATTTCAAATTTGATGGGAAGGATCAGAACTGAATCGACAGTTCGTGCTGAAGCAGACGTATTGATAATGGTCAAGAAGACGCCGCTCCCCCTACACACATGGATATTTTTAAGGGTTCTTGTGATTGCCTTCTATTTCCCCCTTTTTCGTGCAATTCTTCTCTTTTTTGCTAATGGCTCGGTTTGCAAAGTATTTTTTGAACGAAAGCAGGAAA
The DNA here is from genome assembly GCA_948099385.1 of Fasciola hepatica. Taxonomy (NCBI): domain Eukaryota; kingdom Metazoa; phylum Platyhelminthes; class Trematoda; order Plagiorchiida; family Fasciolidae; genus Fasciola; species Fasciola hepatica. Next base: position 14,879,972 of record CANUEZ040000142.1, on the reverse strand, counting down.
GCCACTGTGATTCCTTGACTTTCTCTATTTTTCGTTCAGAAAAGGATAAGGGACACTGAATAGTTTTCTGTCACGATTAGAGCAACATGATGTCTGATTAAATGAGCACTTAATCTTTTTGAAAACTTAGTAAGTCAGACTATATAGGGCGAACAAATCTATTTTCCTCACCCATCGTTGTGATTAATACACATTCGCCTGAGTCAATTATAATTCAGAAGTAAAAGACCGGAAAAATGTAACTCTAAATAGTCGATCAATTACTTTTATTGGGATCAGTTTTCACTTTAGTTCACTGACGGACAATTTCTACGCCGGGGTGCCTTTGAGCTGAAGCGGCTTCGTTTGTATTTTGATTGATTGATTTTTTTTGCACCGCCGTAAGCCCGTTTTCTGTCGCTTATGAGGCGTTTAAAGAATTTGGACTTCGGCTTTAATAAACAATCCTAGAAGTCCTTTCACAAATCCGCACAAGTTACGCCCATCGTCAGTGTGGATCAGCCGGATCAACTGCATCATTCGTCGTTTGATTGGCTATCGTTCGATGACCAGTATCTATGTCAAAGTTGGTGCTTTTATCATTTCAGTTGAACTGAGGCAGGCGATCATTTAAATGAGAAACTTCAACAACCTTGACCGCTACACAAGTCACCCCGTGTAAGTCGGTCTGAATCGTGAGATCACAAAGATAAGCTGAATAGATCTGTGCTATCATCAGTCCTGCTTTGTCAAAAACCTAATTTGCGATCGGACCATAGTCGTGCCACTTTTTTCTTCCGTTCAATTTGGATTCATCTGGCTTATTAGTTGGTTCGAGTTCGCCTCTCCCTCTCCGTCTCTCTTTCTCGGGCATGCTGTCTCGTTATGTATCCCGTAAGTACGGCCCAAAGTTTCGCATGCTAATCTCTCTCGCGCACTTTTGCACGCCGTCCCTTCGATAGAGGTTGAATCAAGCTGTTCGGTTCTCTCACACAAACTGACTGCTCGGTTGCACAGATCGTGTGATTCTCATGATGAACACCCTAGGGCACACACACACACACACACCAATAAAGATACACTGAGGCGAGTATCCATACATTGACTGGCAAAGGGTTTAGTGCAAATGATCTGGTGCTTTCAAATGCACGCTTACACATCACACCACACACTTCAGCACGTACAGTCACACACGCTCAATGCATTTAGTGATAGATACCCATTGTCAGACCGTCGTCCTTGTGACTACGTTCACCCACCCAGTGGAATTAAAGCTGACTCTGTATGACGTTGCGCAAAGTTCAAACAGCTCCCCGAACGAACGGAGTGTGCTCGCATATCATAACTCACTGTGCACCGCACCGCACAGCACTGCGCAACATCTCCACCTTTGATCTACGGAGGTTTCAGTGCTTCCCACCCCCACCCCCTGGTGGTGTTCGTCCGAGCGGGTATTCAAAGCACATCCATAGCAGACGCAATGCACTCGTGACATCCATAAGTCGGTAAAAGAAACCAAAAGAGCGAATGCTCAGTGCTCACTCAAAAATCGGCGCTTCTGAGCATTCACGGCCCACTTGTCAGTCTCTATTTTGCTCGTTCTCACATATACGACACACGTACATGATACATTTGCCGGCGCTACATCAACCCCTACAAGAATGTCAACAACAAACGGCATGCACCGTTCAAACAGCGCCAGCATCGTTTGAATGTGCATGTATACGTTCTAGTAGTTCGCTCTCTTTTTTTTCTCTCTCTCTCTCTCTCTCTCTCTCTCTCTCTCTCTCACACACACACACACACACACACACACATACACACACACACACACATACGCACAAAACGCAATCGCTCATACTGTAGTGGACAAAAAAGATGCGTTCCAATGCTAACCAGGAAGATACTCTCGAATTCTCAAGCGGAATGGAAACAAAAACATGATTCTTTAAGGGGGATAGGGTAACAGAAGACCGTAAGGAAAATTCGGAGGGGGTGTGAGTGAGTTAGATCAACCAGTGACCGAAGCCTCTTGTTAACATTTCAAACCAGTACTGGATCGTACGCGCTCACGGCACACACACTTCAGGTAATACACAGGCAACGGATCCAGGAGAGATTCTCTCACTTCGTGCACACGTAGGTGTGTGGTGCACGCAAGACTGAGCCAAATCCTATCAAACCGATAGCACTTTTGACAACAATCTCAATTCACATTGTTTTAAATTATGTAAGTTCAACAAGTTGTGTAACTCTGTTTTGATGAAAGAATAGCGATGGTTGTGACGATTGAAAGTTGTCGTTTGAAGAGGTATGAACGTATTGTACAGCTGCCCTTTCTGGTTTGTTAAGGAATCAACAGTCAGTCATCAGTCAAATCCCACGTTACTTAACGAATGAAAGCTGTGATCATTCGACTTAATAGCAAATTTCTTCCTCTGACTGATCCGAGGTCATTTCGAGTCCCAATCAGGATAACTGACAGTATTCTGTGTCAGCCTAGATTGCTTCAAAGGCAATTTAACTCGGTGACTTAGTTAGACTGTTTGTTCTTGTTAGCTTCGGGGCGATAAAAAGTGCTATCGCTCGAACACCAACCACCAAATACAAGCACGGATACCATGATTACTAGTGGAACACTACAGTTCCTTATGATAGTTTCCTGTATGAAGCAGTAAAACAAATAACAATCGAGCTATCAAGTACATCCTGACTCCATTGTCACTGCTTTCTTTTTCTCAAATACTAATACAACTATGGATAAAACGAAAAGAGACACGACACAAGCCGAGCCAAATGAATAAATTTCCCTAAGACGTGTCGCTTGTTGAGTTGTATACGACTTGAGCTGTCTCCAGTAATCTATAAACGACAAGGGCAAAAACTGAAGGGTGTTACGGAGTTTAAAACCCAAACAGAGCAACGCGTATTGATGAAAGTTGATCTAGACCGAATTTAAACTAAGTAAGTGACACTGATCAGGAACTCTTGTACTATGACAGTCCATTCGGTCGTGCTTAAGTAGTAGTAGTAGTAGTAGTAGGCAGTTTCATTTTTCACCCAGCTGACTCACATGAGCTTCACGTGATTCTCCACTCCACGTGGATAGTTATCAATTTTTTTCCTTGATGGAGCAGTGGAAGCTTCTGAGCGGAGTATCGCTTTCATTGCATTTGTACATGCGTATGGAAGATTTTTTCAGGACGATTTGTCACACAGTAGTAACAACGCTCAACTGTCCACCCATACTGGGTTAGGTACGGAACTTATCGGGTTTAAGCCCCATTCGGGACACGAATAAAATACACACGGCTAATTAGTTCTAACTCGTCCGAGCAAAAGAACTGCGCCGTGCTTCCCTGGTTTCCAGCAAGGAGTACCGTGCTGAATCATTCCACAAAAGAACATTTGGTATTTCATCATTAAGAATGATTGCCATAAACTGTCCTCCGATTTTAATTACCGGAACTGTTGTTTATCTCTGTTGTTTTCTCAAAAAATTCTCTATCCAATTAGATTGGTTTCGCTTTAATTTTCGCGAAGTGTGTCATTATTGTGCATCTTTGACTATGCGTTACCATAAAAGATTTACTTGCCTGTCTTGGAACAATGAATACAGCGAAGCATTGCGAAACGGAACCGGGTGAATCACAGTCACTTAAGAATTAAATTTCCTCTTCTTACTTAGCCTTGTCGTACCGTTTTCTAGCTGTATACGATAATTCTCATCCAGTAAGTACTTTCAGCAAAAATCTGCTAAAATAAGCTCAGAAGCTTGGTCTCCTTAGACGGACGTATAGAAAACCACGTTCTGTAACTGGGCAGCGAAGCAAAACAGACTGAGTATTCCGTTGCTTTCTACTCAAGAGGTCAGTTTTGTGGGTTTAATTCAACAGGTAACAGGCTAAAATACTTACTGACTAACAATCTGTTTGACTGACTATCTTTTGGACTTCGTTTTTCAAGCGCAATCCTTGGACCATCCGACCGACCATGCACTCAGAAGCACCCGACTCGAGCTTCGCTCTTGTTGGAACTCATCAGTGGTGCATATCCTCCTCCACACTCATGCTTTATATCCGAGCCTTCTCACCTAGAAGTCATGCGTTACCAGTGCTGGTCCGAATCACCGAGTTAAGTTAGTACATCTTGTCGTTCTCTATGACTAAGAATTATCATACACAGCTGAGTAGCAGTGTGAAAAGGCGGAATAACGACGGGAAATCTGTAAAGGGACTCGATGACTGTGCGCTGTTCCAGCTGCCTAACAAGGATGAAACGGCCGTACAGCCCTTCCATGATTTTCACTTGTGATTTGAGCCTCGATGATGAGTCACATTATACACATCTAACCTCCTACTACTCATACTGATACAGTAACCAAACTGTGCAGGTTGTTTATAACAGAATGTCTTTGCTGGTCTAAGGTCCCTACAGGGAAGTCCTTTATCACAGGAACCGATCGTTGTACTGGTGATTGGTCTCTAATGTTCAAAACTAGTGACGGAAATACGCTATGTCTTGTAATGTATTAATTCAACAAGGCGTTCAGAGTCAGTCCAGAGAGCCTGACGGTTAGATGTTCGGCTCAATCGTTCAACCCTGGTTCGAGTCCCACATGGGGCTTGGTGGAAGCGAACTGATGATTATTCCTAACAAGAATAAGATAGCTTTGAAGCGCTTTCGCGGCAGTCAGGGTCGATCTCAGCGTTTATACTTCATGATGAACCATATTACGTACAACCCGTGGTATCCTGGAAAGAACAAAAGGAGAAGTAGTGAAACGAAGTTGTGACGGCGAAACAGGATATTCCAATTGATAGAAAATATTGAACCTGAAATTTAAGGTGTGAGCCTCAAAATCATTTTTAAATTTATTCGATATATATATATATATATATATATATATATATATATATATATATATATATATATATAGGTATTATCTGGTCTTCGCGCGATTTGATGGGCTCGAAATCGGCATCAACGTTCACATTTAATGTGATGCTCGTATTTTCTTCCCGTCATAATTATGTTCCCTCTTGTTGGCATCCGTGATCAGCGAGCACACATCCCATCTCGACACCATATTCGACATAATCACGTACATCCTGGTTTTCGGACAATGGTTTGGGATACGGGATTGTGGGTGTATGGACCAGAGAAGATGGTTACGGTGGTGGGGTACTGGAAAGAGGAAAACCAATACGTACCCAAGAGCCCTGTGGCTTCGGTTTCCGTTGTGCTCCCTACTTCGTGCACTATGTGTTCCGAAAAGTTCGCGCGACCAAATGACGACACATTAATGCTCGTGTGTGTTAATGGCTAGTTCGCTAAAGGAACGAAGAGAGATTGAGGCACGTGTGCTCAATTGCGGGCGATTGCAGACGGATGAGCACGACACCATGGGAACCTTGGTAAACTGAAGGATACAAGCGTGAACCAGAATTTCAAACATGCCCACGCACAAACATACAACATCGAGACTGCCTTTCGACATGCTGGTAGTCCCGAGCAGTCTTTAGTTTTTCCTAAAGTGTAGGGCAGACGAAGAGGAAAAAGACCAAATGGGCTAGGAACAAACTTCGTAACAACCGCGGCTATTAGGATGTTCATGTTTTGTCAGATCGAACTGTATGAAAGACTGGAAAAACGGGGTGGATTGGTCCAACTATCGACCGGAAAGCTCCCGTCCCCCAATTCTCCTCACTCCAGCATTGACACGTTCGAAGAAAAAGTCTCAAGAACATCTTGGGAGATAACATTGCACAAATTCAAACTATGAGACAAAAAACGCATTCATCTGATTTTTATTTCGAACGGCCACTGAAACTGCGATGATCAAGGGGATATGTTGGTCCACTCCGATGATGTATTTGTCAGTGGGCAAGCACATGTATGTATGTATGTATGTATGTATGTATGTATGTATGTATGTATGTATGTATGTATGTATGTATGTATGTATGTATGTATGTATGTATGTATGTATGTATGTATGTATGTATGTATGTATGTATGTATGTATGTATGTATGTATGTATGTATGTATGTATGTATGTATGTATGTATGTATGTATGTATGTATGTATGTATGTATGTATGTATGTATGTATGTATGTATGTATGTATGTATGTATGTATGTATGTATGTATGTATGTATGTATGTATGTATGTATGTATGTATGTATGTATGTATGTATGTATGTATGTATGTATGTATGTATGTATGTATGTATGTATGTATGTATGTATGTATGTATGTATGTATGTATGTATGTATGTATGTATGTATGTATGTATGTATGTATGTATGTATGTATGTATGTATGTATGTATGTATGTATGTATGTATGTATGTATGTATGTATGTATGTATGTATGTATGTACGTGTTTGTGTGTGTGTGTGTGTGCATGTAAGAATTTTCTATGTGCGTTGGGGTTTTATGTCGCTGCGTGCTACTCCCACATTCATCGTTACCAGAGCTACGCCTGACTCATCGAAACCTTACGTGAACAGCCAATCCAAGTCTCAGTGTTAAGGGTGTCGGTTATCCTTGATGACTTAATGAGATATGCCCTTTTACCGCATAAATATACTCAAGCATAGAATACTGTGATAAGGTGATAAAGTCTCCTATTTGTTTTTGTATTTGAAGTTATACTTTATGAAACCTTGTAAAAGTCACACTTTTGGCATCATCGTGACTCACAGCACCAAGTATGTAATTCAGTTTCATCATCACTGTTCCTCAATTGTTAGATCCAGTCCATCCAACAAAACTTCAGATTTAAACACAGTTAATCATGTCCGGCATCCGAATGCCATCAACACTGTGGGATGCCAGCACTTTACTCAGAGACAAACTATGGTTCTTATTTTTTCCTATCCAATTTGTCCAGTCTTCAGGCACCTGGCCATTCAGTCGGTCATCTTATTTTAAGGAATACTCATTTCCTTGGGTACTGGCGTGACAAGCCATGGAATGTGAAATACATGACCTGTCTTGTAGAGGTGCCTTCACATGCTGTTTCCGTCTCTTTCTCTCTATGACTGGGTGGACAAATATAAATGCACCTGCACACCTGCATATCTCAGTTGACACAATTAGTAGACTCGTGAGCAAGGTATAGGAAATTTGGAAGCGGTACGTATCAAAATGCTTCCCTCCTACCACTGTGTTTTACAAACACACAACGAGAGAGCTAATATTCGTCAGTGGTTGTAACGTAACGCCTGTACTGCAAAAGCTACATACACAAAAATACTTGCAAATACAAGCACCAGTTCGTAATGGAAAGAGTAAGAATACAGTCTGAACGATATAAGACCAATCACCCTGGAAAATCTGTCTACGGAAGATGAAGAATAGCGAAGTAGGCTCAGGTACATGGTGGGACAGATTTGTACTGGCTGTTAGGAGTGTATGCACAGCCGGAAATGTTTGCTCGTTTCTGACGTTTCCCAAACAAAAGACTGAGGGCTTATGTGGATACATATGAGCCAGCAAGGTGTCTCTTCCCAAGCTTGTCGAAGAAGATTATTTATGCCTAAAATCTCGTCAGACTGACTGACCGTTTCGAGGAATGGTAAAATGAAGTAGAACTTCGCACAACATTATTCGCCTGGTTTTCCACGAACGGATCTATCTATCCGAGTCTTCCAAGTTCTGCTCAGAGGTCATGTGAAAAAAAACTGTTTTGGGTAAAAGCATCACTCCACTTTTGCGTTTAAAAATCGTTAATTTTACGTTATCTAGTGAAACTCACATTGCATTGCCTAGTCCAGAGCTTTTTCAGGCCCATCAATTGGGCGGTATTCCTCCATATCCATATACCGAGTTCCGGAAGGTGGATGGCTAAATGTTTTTCATTTCCTGTCTGAATACGGATGTATCTGCAGTATTGGACTACATCAATACAAGGGCTTTGTCCGAGAAAGCAGGTTCTTCGAGGCTGAGAACCAAAAGGCAACAATCTGCCCAAACCACCAATGGGCCACGATAGTTGTTGAACTGAGTAAAAGATTGACATCTGTCACTGACAGTTACAAGCTGAAACCCAACACATATGATCGGAAAATCGCACTGCTGTTACCGATTTTGCTGTTCACATGAGAGATTAAAGAGAACCGTAGCAGCTCCGGAAAAGCATCGTGATGCAGCAAAGCAGACGATGTCCCAGGATTATCTCGAGTGTAAAAGCTGAGACAAGTACCCACTCCTGTAATGATTTGGCAAACTGGTGATGTTCGTACCGTTCGTTCAAAGTGACCGACGGTTGGGATTCGTCCCGAATATCCTACCAGTAGCGCCTGTGACTCACAGTATTACATCTCAGGAGTTTCAGTTCTACTTGGGATCCGGTGCATATGCACGGCGACTAATCGTTCCTAGCAAACCGGATGGAACAGACTTTTCAGTGCTTTCTCGGTTTCATCGGCGAATAGAGCTAAGACACTGGACAAAGAATAATCACTTTAGATATACCATCACTCAAAATGAAAACATTAACATACTTAGGTCAAGTAAACAATTGGAACACATAAGTCAACAGCATTAGATTGCACGATGTATTCCAGACCGTTTCACTGCATCTTCACTAGTGCCTACTGCAGTCAAGGTGATCGTTTAGGAATGAGAAATTGAGCGTTCCCATGAGACCAAAGGCAAAAGTACACACACACACACAACTAATGATAGCAGATAAAAATACGTTACTAAGACAAGGCTAACGTAATTATCCATTCTCGCTGTTTGTACAGTGGAGGGTGATGTTGGTTAATTACTAGTGCCTCCAGGTATCTCAGTAGTCGCTGATTGTTTGTGACATAAGTGACGGTGAAAGCCGTGCTCAGATTAACACAGTGGTTAGTCTCCCACAGGTCTTGCGTAATGGATGATTTGAGTGTTCTGCGTGAGCTCCATGACATCACTGATTTCGTCTGTCTGCTAGCTGTTCCTTGTAACCAAACCGGAATGTGATCAACTATTCTATTACGCAGTTGTCTCTTCTTTCTGCCAATGTAATTGGCTGAACACCCACACTTAACTGCAGCAAAATGATCCGGAAAACATCGTGCAATCTAATGCGATTGGCTTCTTTGTTCAAATTTGAGTAGGGAAAGTTACATTTTCAAATAAATAATGTTCGTGAACTCCTTGTATGAATTATGAACAACCGTCCCTCGTGATCCGTAAGATATGGAGCACAGTATCGTTACACCCCAGGGGATATTATGTGCGGAACAAACCAGTTCGTCTTTTTCACTCTCCTCCGAACCTCAGGCAAAACGAGACAAAATGAATAAGGGCGACCTTCCTCTTTCTCACTCTCTGAGATGTGTCCTCTTCTCGAGAGAAGGACACACATGTAATGCTCAAATGATAACTAATTACCGATCGGTTACGTACGGTGATGGTGGGCGTTCACCACAATCCATTCCTTGATTGATCGTTTCCAAATCATCAAACCGACCTCATACCTAGTCTATCTCTAATTGTCATGCCGATGGAATTCCGAAAGACAAAACAAAAGTAATCTGTCCTTACTCATACTTCTAAATAGTTGGAGCAATCGGAACCAGTGAGTTTGAATGTTTGGGTTAGCAAGTGAGTCGACGAGCAGATTGAGTGATGTGTATGTGTGTGTCTGATCTCAGTGGCAATCTCTAGAGTATGGTTAATCCCCACAACCATCTGGTTTGAGTGTCCAGCTCAGTGACCATTTGTTTCACTGATTCGGAGTGTCACGCCTGTTCCACCCATCCACCCTCTGCGGTTCGTTGTTAGCTCAGGGATTAAACATATCTTCTTCGGCACAGTGTAACTCGAATACACAGAAACACACGGGAATACCGCTCGCGGGGATGGACAGAATAGTCCGATGGATTAAGTTCTCATCAAAACTATAGATAGCTCCATGGTACTCCACGTTTATTTCTGTGTGAACTATCAGTTATGTCTTTTACGATTATGATACCAGATGTGTGTTATGTGCTCTATCTCTTGGGAAACAGCACAACCACTATGTTCACAATAATCAGGCCGTCGAACGACTGGAGAGGAGTGTGGGTAGTTGCTGTAAGAGGTGTGAAAATGATATAAGAGGGAGCTCGTTTGATGAATGAACGAGTGAGTTTGCTCTATGACCGAGTGAGTAGTACTCGCGTAACAGTCATTGCGAATTTTCCCACAGAGTCGGTGAATATGTAAGCGCTTGAGTTCCGGTAACACAGGTTTGTCGGAAATTATGGTAGTCAGTCGACGTTTTGGTCACTACGGTTAACCTTTCTCGAGTTCGGTTAACAAGGGATTGTAACTCAATGGCGTGTTACCCACTACTACATTAAATACGGGGACTAACTTTGAACATGACCCAGATAAGTGGATTTATTCTGGGTTGCATGTCACAGAAGGTGAGAAATGTTATTAAATGCACCCCTGAATGCAAGGTAAAATAACAGCCAAGTGGACTCCAAATGGAAAGATTTTATCCAAGAACGACTCATTTTCAATACTCAGCGATGATTTATGATGCGTGTTGTACAGAGTTCACGTCACATGTGGTTCGTGAACGAAGTTCACACAGGCTGTACATTCTGATGGGAAGTTATGGTCTATCATTTATCAGAACAGAAGAATGGCTCGAGGCCCATCGTGATTTGACCCAGAAGAAAATTTCCGGATGGAAAATAGTTATTCGTAAACTTCATAGGATCTAGATCATTAAGTTGCAGGGAGAAAAGTTGAAATTCGAAGAAAATTCATTGAGCAGGTCATGCGAACATTCTTGCTTGGTGCTTCGCATCCTCCTCCTAGTAAGTCGAAGCTCCAAAGGTCCTTGCAATCGAATTTAAAAGTTTCGAGGGCATAACAACTGTGGCCTGCACTAAACCTGCAGTACAGAAAGATGACTGACCGTCATAATCAAAATCGAGAGGAATGGGTTGGAGGTTACAACACGTGGAATGCTGTATGCAGAGAAGTGATATTTAGCGATGAGAAAACGTTTAATTTAGACCGTCCTGATGAAATCATGTGCTACTGGTACGATTTCGGGAAAAGCTTCCCGGACCTTAGTCGCTGAGCTTTCGGTGGTGGCTCGGTGATGATCTGAGTTGTGGTTTTTGGGGATGGATAATCTTTGTTTGTAGTCTTAGACGCTAAGATGTTTGACTTATACAACTGATAATAAAATGAACTTTCTGTTTCGACAACTTCGGGAATTTGGTTGAGGGACACGATGTTTCAACATGACAAGGTGGCTATATCTACTGCCAACCTCGTTAGAATGTGGTTTTTGTACCAGAACATCAATTCCATGGACTGGTCCACTTACAGTCCAGACTTGAACTTAACGAGGCGAGTATATACGGATGAAGGAGCCTTCGGCACTTTGCAGGAGCGGTCATCCACCATCCTCGATGAATGGGACGGGGAAGAACGGAGACCCTCTGGAACTTAATTGGAACGGTATCTGAAATTTTCGTTTCCTTTACTAACAGAAAATGTCACTGTATTTCATAACCGTGTGTTGATTTCTGTCATTCGTCTAGGGGTAGCTTTATTAGCTTCTCTCATCTCTCCTGGACATTTCCCGAGATAAATCGATTTGTCTGATTCATGCCTAAAATCCGTATGCTTATTTAATACCCTGCTGAACTGAAACATTAATAAGCCGAATTCAGTCGTTCTAAGTGGTTTCGTTCAAAGGCTATTACAGACAAACAAGTCAGGCTTAATAAAAATCGGTTTATTCAACCTGTGGTACCAGGGAGAATTTTTTTCATTTTGAAAGCAGGTAATGAAAAAAATAGTTAGGGAACTCTCAACTTATTTTTTACGCAATGGTGGAACATCTTTTCCGGAATGGGAATACAGCTAATCGGAGGCGCTGGAAGAGGAAAGTAGGCCGGTTGCTACGATCGCAAAGCCTCTGGGTTTGGAGTTTGCGATGAAGATCATTTGATCAACATCGAATGTGTGTTGTAGCAACACTCTCTCCTCCAATGAAGAAACGAACTGCAACACGAAAATTATGGATACATCATTCTAAATCGATCATTATTAAAGGAACTATTGAGTCATTACTTATAATCATTTTATATGTGGATTTTATTTCCCTTTCAAATTCGTGATTCGACTGAATTTTATACGTTTCGGTTATAGTTTACGTGACTGGAATAGTGGATCGGCAGAGTATATTTAGGAAGCTGTTTACATGTTTGTGTGTTCCATACTGCTCAGTCGGCCGCGTGTTCGAACAGATGCAGCCCTCTGGGAAATCAGACATTGTCAACAAAGAGGATGGATATTATTGGTGATTAGGCATACGTATACGAAATGTACTCCTAAATTTCTTCAGCACAAATATGAGCATGTCTACTTTGGTCATGTTCTTGTCAGATGGACCGGCGTTGGTAACATTTATCTCACTGGGCCTCGAACCCTTCACTCCTGGGTTCAAATGACAGCGCGGCCAGCGGTCACTCCCTAACTGGCTACCTTTAAACTGACCGCGACCTCCTGGCTGAAATATTGCTCCATTATTATGTAATAAGAAAGGAAGTAAGTAAAAAAGGGAAAAAGGATTGATTAACTGGCAGGTCGCCCGATCAGATGGGACTTCGTACAGTCTCGTAAACCACCAGAATACAGCTGACACTGTACGAGTTATAGTCTGCCAAGTCCCAGAGAAACGTCGCTTGTAGAAGGTCTGGATTTGATTAAGATGACGTAAGTGACAATAAGTTTCTTTCCATTAGAAAAATTACCAAAAGGGAAAATATGCTCGTGATAATTTGATGATTATGATTTGCATAGGACACCGGTTCACATTTGAGTTTATTACATTAGAAAAGTCCAAAGTATAGTTTGTGTTCTATAAAATATTAAAAGAACACTGGAGAAAATAGTATAGGTTTTAAAAGACCTCTGACTTACTCACGTAAACATCGTTGTTCAAAATGGTAGTTCCTCCTTCAGGAGTTCCTTAAAAGACAGATACAGCGAGTGGATGCAATGCAGGACAAAAACCTTTAGGTTTTTTCCCAAAGTTCTTTGTTTTCTGATAATCCGTGGTGACAATGGAAAATGTTGTACGTCAGGTGCACCTGGCTTAGTGCCCTCAGTGAATAGGTGAATGAGTGGACAGATGGGCGAATTAAAAAGTGGCTATGATGATGATGATGGTGATGCCCTCGCATTATGGAAACCAAAGGTGGACATGGTAAGTCCTTATGTGAGCAGTACTGGAATACGGACTTTTTTGCCCTTCTTGTGAAAACTGAACGCTAGGAATCTCTAACCGCAAAAATAACCCAACAGCAGAAAGAACATAGTCTTCAGCAGTGTCACCATAGCATGCTGATAAACTTAAGGTATATGTGTTCATTCTGCGGAAGCAACGTAGAATTCCTTCTGCAGTGCTTGGATGATGGTGAATCAGAACGAAAACAGACTAAGATGACAAAAAAAGAATCGGCAAGAACAAACCAGTTAATCACTGTGTGCTGATGTGAAACAAAGAGTCGGAAACCTATTCGGTTAATCTTGCAGTTACCGTGCGCTCTACAGGACTATCTTCGAGTTCTATTTTGAAACAAGGTGTAAGTGTTCGCTCGATGATTCTTAATAGACCAGACAAAACATATGTACAGTTTCTCGTAACAGATTTCCACGGACGATGCACGTGTTGATACTGCACGGTGAGTCAGTTTCATGATTGACAATGAGAAAAACAACACTTCGTCCCATCCACGAATACTCTTGATAACCATAAAAGCATTTTCATTCGTTTCTGTCGTTCGTAATTTCACCATCTTTCCACAATGTGTTTTGCTTTTCCAAAGAACAAAATTATGTTTGAATCAGAGATATCTTATAATAGTGCCCATTAGTCATCACCTTTGATCATGATCCATAACAGACTGAACAATGAAGAAGAAAAAGTTCGTACTTGGTTAACCTTCGATAGACTTCTCCAGATATGGGGTTCACAAGGGTTTAACAATCGAAGAGTCAATCGCTATCTTTTGTTCAACATACAGTGCACGAAAAGCTTTCAGCTCACTCCAATTTTTGTGCGATTTCTCGTGAACGTATATATATATATATATATATATATATATATATATATATATATATATATATATATATATATATATATATATATATATATATATATATATATATATATATATATATATATGGGACGGTGGAATTTGGTGTGCGTGTCCCACCTCTGTATTGGAATAGCATACGGATTTGAATTTTGATATGAGAAAATCCATTATATTCCGATTAATGTGCCGGAAGAGCGAGAAAAGTTTTAGTGTACACCCCTAACTCAAGAATAAAAACAACCATCGGGTGGCCAGTTGCAAAGTCCTTTATTCCACGGATCAGAAAAAATCGACCAGATATAGTTGAAACAAAATTTCCCACTGCCTCAATCTTGAAGTTTTGCCATTCAATAAGGATGCCAGATTTCTACCCGTGAATGGCGCTGAAAACTCAATCATTTTTCATAGGCTCTCCCCGCCTCCCCAGGAAAACCCAAACTACTTCTTCGGGGTTCAAACCAAGACAGTGAGCGAGCCAATCCGTGATTTTGATGTTTTGCAGCATTAGCCACATTTTACTGACATGAGCTGTATTTATGACAGCGTTGTCTTGCTGGAAAAGCATGGTCCCCGTTCGATCTTCCGGAATGGCAGAGGGTAAAGAGTCATTCAAATTTCTGCTTTCTATCGAGAATTCACGTTTGTTGTTTGCAGCCTGCAAAAATATCGTCGCAGACCATCACAGAGCCCCACCGAAGACTCGACGATAGAAGTCAAGCTTGCTGCTCCGCATCTGATGCCAGTAGTACGTTATTCCGTTAAGACCTTCCCAGTTGAGCTTTTTTCATTACCATCTATCACGTCATCCCATTCAACTTCCATCTGACGTGATTTCTGACCCATTCCACTCTGCCTGAAAAATGACGTTCCGTCATCCAGGGTACTGTTCCCATTTTCCAATACCGTATATATATATATTGTTGCTTTTGACACTTACATTATAGGAAGAACACTAGCACCCCCGCCCGACTAATGCTACTGTTATGACAGACAGCCCCGGTCTGATTATTCCCCGTCAGAGAATGAGATTTCTTTGCAAAATGATTCTAAAAGGCAAAAGCAAAGGGAGCAAGAATCGATCGAAGCACTGGATGATGCGTGCAGAGGTATCCGAAAAGCCAGGTCAGCCAAGCAAGGCCCGATGAGCGTGAACGGCCGGAAGGGCACAAAACCATGTGGTTTTGATGTTCAATAAACCTTTGAAAGCCAGCCCAGATAGCCTGGTTTAGTTAAGGTGTTCGATCCAGAATTGTCCACTTCGTTGGGGCTCGATGGATGTGAACTGGTGATGATTCCTAACATGGATGAAAAAGTTGTACCGTGCTTTCGTGATTTATAGTGGCCAGCTAAGCGATGATGCTGCATGAAAAATCAAATCGTTATATAAAAACTAGTATCCTACTACTTAAATTCAAATTGACTGAATAATGTACCTTTCGGGTTATTAATATAGTACTACTAATAATAGTGATAAGCTGACTGGAGAAAACATCCTAGGTATTGCTTATAATCAGCTTCTATAAACTCACCAGTGTGCTTAAAGTCATGTATTGTCTCTCGGTCGAACCACATTTTCCTGCTGCACTAGGCCTCTTTTGTAAACAGCTGGACCCTTCTGTAGGTCATGAAACCACGATCAAGTTCACTGATTATCAGACTACGATGTCGGTGTTTCTAGACGGGGATTATCGTGAATCAGACACAGCGCAAGATTATTACTGTCGTCCATCTCTCCTTCCGCACATCGCGTTTTGTTTGCCGGGCTTTCCGGTTGCTATTCCCCGGTGCGTCATCTCGTGTCCTGTTCTCCCACTATCCACTTGGTAAAAGGGAGTAAGTAGTTCTATCTATTTGTCAGTCCAACACATTTGATTTCCCCCGTTCATAATCTAGCCTACATAATTACTCCCACTTCGTTTGTATTACAAGTCTCAGTTTGTGGGTGGGCGAGTGTGTACGTGTGTCTGTCGCATATGTTCTCGCGTGGATGATCAGAAGCTGAACTCACTGGTTTGTCCGTTCCGATCGCGTAGTGGTATTAGTAGCAGTAGATGCGCGCATACAGGTGCTATCGCACATCTTTCACTCTGAGCAATCTGTTTCTGTCTATACATGGAAATGGGTGCTTCTCGGGGTGAGGAGGGGAGAGAGGGTCAGGACGAAACACGAGTCTGACTGAGTTGGCTCAATGCCAAACAGCCGTCCGGACGGACGTGGACTATGGAGCATCGATTAAACTCTGCACCCCAAAACCCCGTGGAAGCTTACCTATTGATGTTTCGGGTTCGATCGACACCAGCACCAGCAACCACTACTATTGCTACTGCTGCCGCCATCATCATCGACACTGGACCGCAGGTGTCCGGGCAAAGGAGCGGTGGTAGGGGCGGGATAGGAATTCTGACAACGCTGGGAAATACCGTCTAATCTACCACGTAACAGGTTAACAACAGCGTCGCCGTCCCCCCCCCCCCCCCCCCCTCTACCGAATGTCCTCCAAGGGACACGACAACCGTACGCGGAGGAGCATGTGCGTACACGCACATGCACAAGCAATCCGGGCCGATCGTATTCCAATTATAACTGACCCATTATGCTCGACAAGAGAGGAATGAGCAAACAGGACTGCAGGGGAGAAAGCAGCTACTCCCGTCCGCCTGAGCCTCAATTTTCACTCCCCTTCCATGTCACTCCTGCTCGAATCGCCTTAGTGATGTTCGTCTTGTCCCGGAATGGATGAAATGACCTAGCAACTGACGGATTACAATGATCCATCTGCAAACAGGTTGCTGAGACCTCGTCAAAGGAGTACAATGGATGGATCACGAGATCGTCTGTCGGTGGCTATTTTGAGTCAACTAAGGGACAACGGATTGTTGGTCGATTTTCAGTGATTGAGGGGCGATAAACATGGTCGTGGATCGAGAGCACATGCCAATCTGAACTAAAGACGATGTGAGGTAGAATCCACTAGAATAAAACAAGGTCCTCCATTTGATTAATTCATTCCGTTCCGCTGTTCTGTCAAATCCTGAACCACATTTCGTTGATTACTAGGGGAAATATACCTTAAGTGTGTGTATATATTTATTTGTAGATACCATAATTCACGGAGAACAAACCACAACGAGCGAAAGTGGGAGACGGTTTTCACTCTACTTTATGGAAAACAGCTGTACATAACAATCGTAAAATGGGGGAAGTATATCAGAAGGGACCTTTGGTGACCATTTAATCGCCCATTCATGATATGCATAGTGAGAATATAAGCCACATAGTTGCACATAGGGACAGTACAAGAAAAATTTTCAAAACCCGAATCAGATACTTATCACTTAACATATTCTGAACTTTGCTAAAATGTCCACGTAATGGCGGTGTGATCAGGTGGCCCAAATGTCACCACTTACTGTATTAGAAAGTACCGTTTTTGCTTCCTTTTTTATTTATTATACAACAATGTACTACGTTTCAGGATTATGTTTTGACGGGAACAGTTTCTCTTGAATGTCATAAAACAAATCACGGTTTGTGAGTGTTGCATCGCAAAAAATCTACTAGGTGGTTAACGATCCGATCTGAATAAGTTGTACGTTCCGGAACGACCGAAAAGCGATAATTCACATCGCTTCATAGCCCTGATTACTGGGCCGACATAAAGCGGAGCTCTGGTGACGATGGGGCCTGTATCCGTCTGTCATTCTGTGTGCGCCTAATGAGAATCCAGTCAGTCCCACGAATAGCTCAGTCATACATGAATTTAAGCATTGGTTTTGATAACTCACGTTGACGGTTTCCACTATTTCCCAGTTGATGACTATGGTGTTTCGGTCACACGTACTGAGGTAGAAAAGCAGTCTTTACCGGCCCATCTAGGTTCTGCAAGCCTCACACGGTTTTTGCAATGGCTCTTAATAGATGTGTGGAGGCTTAACCACTTAACTCAGCCATCAAGGAAGCTTTCGTTCATCGTCCTTTTTCGTTTCTGCTTTAACAATGCAGTCAGAAAAATTTTATTCGCCTTAGCAGACGGGCTAAATGGATTTAGTTCGGAAGGTAAACATACCCCGAGATGCTCATTCTCCTAGGTCGCCTTTGTGTAACATTCCCTGATATTTTGTTATTAATCATAATAAACCAACCTTAATCAATGACTCTACACAACAGAAGCTATACTTTTGTGTTATTAATTTCGGGGCCCAGAAAAACGGATTATTTGTTCACATTATTACTGACTCGTTAAGTGCAGGTGTGATTTGCCAGCAGACTATGTTCGTACATGTTCATTTGGCATATGGTAAGAGGTGAAGTTTTACACCTAGAACTACAGTACCCGAGGTTGACGTGAGTGCGCTATCACTCAAATGACATGAGAGACTGATGTTGCTGCTTGCTGTTCCAGACAACGAGGAAATTAGGGGGCAAGGCCTCGACGATTAAGACTAGGCAATTGACTGGAACTGAAGAAACGGTATTTTGACCGTTTGAAGAGAGGATAAAAAATAGTTCGAGGATTTCTCGCTGACGAATATTGCAATAAAATTGTAACACGCATGTGAACAGCTGGTTTTTCTTCTTTGACAGAAAGCTTTAACAAGTCTTTCACTAGTTTGCTCCTAATCCAAACTGGATACAGATATACAGCTCGTATACCTAAAGGGATAATGTATAACTTCGGGCCAGTCTCCAGTTTCAATGACAGAGACAGTTTACTTCCGGTTTCTTTGATCCACCATGTGTTGAGTATTTTGACCGGACAATAATCAAGACGAAGAGGCTGAAAAAGGAATGGGCGCTGCCACAAAAACTCAGGTAACAAAACAGCAGTTGCACGAACGACAACAATACGCAATTTACCGAGCATATAACGGTGTTCGTCGGTTCATTCTGCCCCACGGATTGCACAAACACTGTAACACAAATGAATAAATGATTCCCAATACGGTATCCCCACCCCACCCCCCCCCCCCCCTCCCATCAAGAGAAACTAGCCGGGATCATTCAAAACTGTTTTTTGATGGGAGTTGTTTTATTCATGGAGAAAGATTTTCAGAAGGAAGTGTTCACATAAATAGTATCGCTTTTAAAGCGAATGTTGCTGAAAAAAATACTCATTTTGCGTTTTTCAACTATTCTACAAAGTAAACCTATCCGAATTCACTTATGTTGAGCGATGGCGATTTGTCAGCGAAACGCCGTATAGCAATGTGTGATATCCAAGTTCAGTAAAATTTGATACAAAAACGGCTTACCAGCATTAGGATTACTGTTCGCCCTATCGTTGTCCGGGTCGCATTGACAGGAGAACAATATCAACGTCTGAACATGGGACGGAAACACTCCCACCCCCAGTCAACTATAATCTTTAACTTTATTTCTAGTTGACCCAAAATAGGCTCGGCCAGCATGATTAGAGCTCACCAAAACCCAGTGACTTAGTGGTTCTAACTTATCTTATTGCATGATTCCTTAGAAGTGCAGTAGAAGGGGTATATCTCAGATTCAGAGACTCATTGCACTATTAGGGATAACCGGCAATCAGATCCGGAGACTTGGAAAGGAAAACCACGCAAGGTCCAAATAAGTCGTGTATTTGTAATGAATCTGAAAACTGATATCATATCCCTAGACAAAAATACCTAAGTAATTTTGTCGGGAAAAGGAAATTATCAAATTATTTGACCCGAGAATATTTTTGTTAGGGAGTAAAATCCCAATGAAAGTGTTCTTGTTTGGATCTTGGATGTCTGTTTTATGGTGCAAATGTCATTTATGTCATTTATAGAGGTCATATTCTGGCACCGTAAAAGTGTTTATTACCGTGAGGTTATTGCAGCCTGGGAGAATGCAACCTTGGGGGGGGGGGGGCACTAATGTAGAACTTTGCTGTGATGATAACGAGGGGGTGCTTTATAATAATTCCAGTGATTTTACAGATTCACGCATATCCCAAGTCGCTTTCCCTGAAATCTGCTGCTGAGCGTCGAGTTCGCACAGATGGTATGAGATTTTGATTGAGGTAATACACGACTGAGATCGAACGATGACAGACTCCTTCAGCTACGTTTCGGGATCTCTAAGGTTAACGATGTACTCGACTGATGTGTCCAAAGGCGTGGTTTTTACTTTTTTCATAAAAACTATATTTGGATACCAGCAGCTCTGTGACCTTTGAGAACCAAAATAAACTCTACTATGGTTGGTTGAGGATCCGTTTTATGATATCGACGTTCCACTGACCGACTCAGAGGGTGACCGATCTGTGAAACTTGCCGCTAGCTGAGTTGGTAGAGAAGCCTAATCACCAAGCGCACAAGCGACTAGCTGACATGTTTCTGAATAGGTGGGGGCTGGAGACTCATGCTTCTGACCATATCACTGAAGTGAGATAAGGGGGAGTACAGGGAATGATTTCTCTCTGCCTCTGTAGTGAGGAGTGAGGAATGAACAGATGAACGAACCCATTTGAACTCTTCATTAGCTGTGTTATTTGCAAGCAATAAATTCGAATTTTCAGTAAAGCCACCTAATAGTAAAGCTTTTACAATCACCAATCATTTCTCGACGTTGATCACTGATAATACCAGCGATTATCTCGTACTTAGTTTTTGCGAATCACCAGTTCCTAGTGTGGAGGGCTCATGCAGCGTCGTAGTCCGGTTTTTCTCCGTGATTAACACATTTCAGTTAAGAGTACAAAGCCAACACTAATTTACAATAAAATCAATAATATTTGGCTCTGATGATTATGCCGAAAAAAGACTAACTTTTGAACTATCCATGAAATTTTGTTCGTCTTAAAGACGTGAATACGATTCGATAAAAGGTTTCTGGCTACGGCACAAGCGCGTATCAAGCTCGAATGTCCATCAGTCATCGTCATTCCGTTCTAAGCGTTGCCTCCAGATTGTCATCTGTATGCGTGTGGGTGAAAGGTAATTTTTTCGCATATAGATATTCAGCTATCATCATTGTTTTTGTTTGCTGAGAAACTCTAAGCGAGATGGATCGATCCGCACTGCGGTTACGTGCGTCTTCACACACATGCTCGCGAGGGCCGAAAGTGAGGAGAAATGGAAAGCACGGAGAACAGGCACAAAGTGATCGAGGCCATCGGAACCAGACGGTAGAACTCATTTGTCTGTGGGTCAACCGGTCTGTCGACAAAAATGTATGTGGTCAATGCTCGTTGACTGGTTTCTTGCAACCAAGTTCGAAACTTCCCGTGACAACTGTATTTTCGTTCTAATCAACAGAATACATGGAAATGGATATACTAAACTTTTACTCATCACGAATCTCCGTAAGAATTAATCCAGAAGGCTGAACTCTTCCCCTGAATAAGTAAACCGGGTGACGGGCTTGTGTTTTGTCAAAATTTCAAGTCGATTCCAACTAGGGTGACCAAGTAATAGTAAAATTCACACCTGAATGTTACTACTTAATACGCGTGCCCCACCCTTGCCGTTTTCAAATGTCTGTTAGCGAGCTCATCATGGGGGATTAAATAGGGCAATTGTTGTCCCACAGGTATTTCCACACGCAAAGAGATTGCGTGGGTAGAAGGTGGGAGAACCCGGTGGCACTATGGTCTAAAAAACAAACGAAGAGTTTGACCGGGAACGCCCGACTAATAATACGTGGCTGGCATCCTAAACAAGGTCTACGTGGCTAGTTTTATCAATACGCGCGGCACTAAATCAAACCAAGTCAAGTGCTACTTAATCTTTAAGAAATACGCTTCGATTTTGGCCCGATCGGACAATCTCAGTTGAATCCATGTCAGTCAAGTTTATCCCAACGTGCTGACCTCTTCACGGGAATGAAATTGATGAACTGTGAGCTAGGAGTGGAAGAATGCGAAATCTGAACTCAGAAAGTGGAACGGAACTGGTGGCGGGGTGGGTGAGGATTATATAAGTCTTCTCCTGTTTTCTCATCATTTAGGCAGAAGTTCGTCTGTCTCACTTGTGAGGTTAGTGAGGTGAGACACAGGTATGAGTGGGCTGTTATTGCTTTCATCCACCTGACACGACTGACGCAGATACTTGGAAGACCCATCTGGGACTGTTAAAGTGACTGAACGGTACCATTCAACTTTAAGATTGGCATTTCCACATTCAGATGCCAAACCCGTTAAATCTGTGCTCCTGTTTGTACAGCACTTATATAACTCGAAGTTGTCTGTCACAAAAAATGAAGCAAAATGTAAGCTGGTATATTTCAGTAAAACTTAAAAGTGATTATTCTTTTAGTTCGTACCGAATAAGACCACTGCTATGGGTCAATCAGTGTATTCTCGCCTTTAAACCCCCTACATTTTCTTCCTTAATTCCACGCTTATTCATAAGTGTAGTGATCTCAAA